>BLSH010253532.1:1491739-1503218 GCA_018402905.1 Glandirana rugosa | reverse complement strand
TTTGCATTTTTTAAGTTTTTATTTTTTTAAAAATATTTAAAGTTATTTCCCTGTCCCCATTTTTTTGTAGGGCACTTGCCCTACCCTTACTCCCATTTTACTTCCTTTTGCAGCCCTCTGGGGCTTTCCAGGACTTTCCTACAGCCATTTTTGTGCCTAAAAGTTCGGGTCCCCATTGATTTCAATGGGGTTCGTTGTCCGTGCGATCGTTCGGGTTCCGTCCGGACCCAGACCCGGACTTTGTCCCGAAGTTCGGACGGACCAGCAGAACCCGAACTTCCAGGTGTTCGCTCAACTCTAGTTAGGTTGTGTTAATAGGTAGGTCTAGTGGTAAATCAGCAACAAGGAGAAAAAAAGAGTGGGTAGGGACTATTTCCTACATGCATTCATGATCGACTACTCTCAGGCATCAGAATTGGACTATAAGCCTATGACTAAGAACATGCAGGTCGGCAGAATGTTCATAATCATGTGAATGGAGAGGGGAAGGTGACAGAAGAGTGGTACTGGCAGATGATGGCACCAACACTTATTTGAAGTGAAAACAACAATCACTATAGGGGATTTTGGCTACAGTTGAGAGCTTCCGATAGACCTGCAAGTGTGCAACTGTAAACAAAAGACTTTGCATGCTATAATCTTGCAAGTGGTGACTAACTAACATCTGGAAAAGGATGGACAGCAGTGTAACCATATTGTATTTTCCTTGATGGATGGTTTATTGATGTTTTTTTTATTAGGAATCACAAGAAAAAAAATGACAAATAAGACATGATGATAGTTCTAGCAAATTTTTCATTTTTCTTCTCTTGATGTATTTTCAAAGAGTTTTCTTTCAAGACTTTGTGGAAAAACTATCTCTGATAACAGCCAGCAAATTGCACTCTTAGGTGTCCTTGAGGACTAAAGAGGAGAAGCCATTTTGTATAGGTCTTGGACGCAAGTCATCAGCAAATGTTATAGAAAAAGTTCATATCTTTGTCAAGAATCCTGTTCCACTTCTTAACAGGCCAATTTTCCCTTCATGGATTGTATCACACCATCTCATCCTGAGAACCGTTGGATAGATGGCTGCAATTAGGCTGGCGCTCTCCCACCAATAATCATCAAGGACAATTGCCTCTGAGCATTTCAACTTGACTTAATGGCTCTCGACTGGTTCCAATTCTGTCATGTGCTTTGTGGTGAACTCACATTCTTGATCCTCGCCTCAAGGAATGACTGGGTGACAGCCAGAAAGACGAACTGCTTGATTGAATCTGATTGAATTGTATGGTGGTCTGTCGCAGTGTCTTTTATTTTCAGAAATAATCAAAAAATGTCAAACTCTTTCAAAGTTAATGTGACCTAGTGAATAACTATATGAATGTCTGTTGTGTTGTGTTAGAATTTGGTCATATAAACTGATTTATATATGGTTCTTCATCAAGGTTATCCAGTCAATCTTGGTGGATCATATTAAAGTGGAACTACAGTCAGCTTTTTCACATTTTAGATAATATGGAGAAGGTTTATGTGTTTTTTTCAGGTTATTGTTTTCATCTTTGTCTCTGTTGATGCTGCCTTTTATGCTGCTTTTGAATATATTGGCTGTCTTGATGATCAGGCTTCAATATGTAGACACCTGGGGACCTACTACATTTATGTTGCCAGTATAGTAGAAATTGCCATACTATGATCTGTGACTGTTTTTTTTTTTTGCTTAGAACTCCATAAGATCTGGTTTTCTACCAGTCAAAATGCAGGTTTCGGTTCCTACACTCCAGTCCTCTCTGCTGGCAGAGCTAAGTAACAGACGTGCATTGTAAAGCATGGAAGGAGGGTGAGTCTGACCAGGCCTGTGCGAATTCAGTGGGTCTAACTTTGGAATCTATTAGACTATATTGTCATATTTAGACACACCGCACAACAGGAGGATGGACGCAATACTATATAAATGGAGGTTTTTAGTACAGTGCCTAACTGCTCATCTGTTTTTGTGACTTTAAAAGTTTTATAAGTTTATCAAAACTTTACCAAAACTTTATATATTTTTTGGATAGAGTAGGGGAGGGTTAAAACCTCCATTAGGGAGGTTCCTCTTCATTTTTCATAGTATAAACTCAACATTAAGTGGGAGAATATGTTTTCAATGTGAGTTAAGTACCCTCTTAGACGGCTGTCACAGGAACATGTCGTCCCATTGAAAGATTTTTTCCTTCATTCCTGTTTCAATGGCAACCCAAAATTTTGGTTTCAATCTTTCATTCCCAGTGACCTTGGGGATCAAGGCAATTAGAGAGGATGAATCTCCTTACAGGGACATAAAGCAATTTAAATCTGACATTGGTTCCAACCCCTAACTACTTTATCCAAATCTGAAAAAGTTTTGCCTTTAGTTATAATTATTAATTAATTTTTTCCCGGGTTCACACTTGTGTGATCTCAGAGATCGCATGTGATTCGCACCCGCACTGCAGGTGCCGATCACATGCGATCTCTGAGCAGTGCTAGTTCAGCCATACAGGTGTATGGCTGAACTTGCATAAGATTCTCAAAAAAAGGTGCATGTACCTTTTTTTTTCCGCACTAGAATCGCATCACATGGGTGAGAGCACGATTAATGTGCCAGTTCACCGTTTGCACTGCGATCTGTGAACAAAACTCGGGGTGTCATTAACTTTGTAATGACACCCGCAGTGGTTCGCAGAAAGCAGTGTGAACTGCCTGCGGGAAGACTGCGATGCGGGAACCGGCTCTATAATTGTGCCAATTCCCGCATTGCACATATGTGAACCAGGGCTTAAGGTGGAGGGCAGTTAGCTAATCAACATTTTCAGAAATGGGCCAGGAATGGTAGCTACAAATTTTTTCTTATGGCATCTTTTCTTTAAGATATAAAACTGTTTTAAAAATTGCATCGGAGAGACAAATAAAGTGGAAAACGAATAGTAGAGTAATTTGAAGATACTCCAATACCAGTACTATGGCGTAAAAATGAAAAGTTATTACTTTAACCACTTCTGGACCGCACACAGTTGTGGATGGGCAGCACAGGCAGGCTGGATCATGTATGTCAGAAATGGGTGTATAATCTGTGCTAATACACAGAGAAACAGTAGCAGCTGGCAAAATGTGCTGATCAACAAATATAATACATAAAAAGTCCAAAATGCAGCACTAAAAAACAAAGTCCATAAATAGAATTGCAGGATGAAGATATCCCAACACCAGCTTTAGTGTAAAGTAGGGGAAAGGCACACTGCACCACCATGTCCAGCAAGTCTCCTTATCAGAGCTAGATGACAAGTGAGCATATAACCAAATCCTCCTGCAATCACAGCTGTGAGACTCCTCATTCAAGCACTCATAGCAGATCTCCAAAACTCCAACAGACAGGATCACCAGATGTAAACTCTAGAGAGTTCCCTTAGCACTCCACCAAATCAACACATGGAGAATAAAGAAAGCAACTCATAGTGAAGCAAGTAGGAGTTCAAAATAGAATTTATTTAAGGTTCTACTTTCAATGTGCAGATAAAAACAGGCCTGTTCATAAAATCATAATCCGCAGTCTCAGAGCGTGCTCACCCTCCGCTTTAATCCATTAGGTGGCATAGGAACTTACATGCTTTCTTTAGTCATATATGAAAGTGCAGAACAAATAGGGAAGTGTATGGGTGTGTGCATGAAGTTTTATTTTATGCTAACACCCATGTCAGTATGCAATATGCAGGTCATTGATCAAAGTCCTCAATGAGCAAGCTGATTTCCAATTTTCCCTGCTCATTATCTTCTTGAGCACGGGTCCCCTCACCGTCCTCCAGGAGTTCTTCTGCCTCTGGAGCCAATGAGAGAGGACCCAGTAGCTGCAGGTGTCACCTCCACCAATAGGAAATGTCCACACTGATCAGGCAGTGATGTGGACACTGTAAAAAGGACCTGGTTTCCAGAGTTGTGCTTTAAATGTGGGCTTGGTCCCTTCCCCTCCTATCTCATGAGCTTATTTATTTAGACATTGAATGTGTTTAAAGGCCGCACTGACCAATAGAGAATGGGGGTAGGGCATACCTCCCAATTTTCTGAGATGGGAATGAGGGACACCTACTAGCAAAAGTATGTCGGCATAAAACACACACTCCTGCCATGCCCCATAAAGGAGAATTGTACAAAAAATGATTGGTTAAACCCACAAGTGTTGTTTTTTTTTTTTATCCCTACTACTTTATATTGTTTTTTGGAATATACAGATGCAGAAATTCAGAACTAGGATGAAAGGTTTAGCACTGGGAAACACGTTTGGATAGATAAATAGTGCATTTTATATACCACTATATAAATCAGACCAAAAAAGAGGGACAAATGAGGAGGAAAGAGGGGCAGAGGGACTTTGTTCAAAATGAGGGGCAGTCCCTCAAAATCAGGGATATTTGGGAGCTATGGGGGTAGGGTGATGGGGTGTGCGGCCAAATTCAACTCTGCAGAATATGTAGAGGTTTTTGTTTGACTTCAGCAGCCTAGATCTCTGGATCTACTGCTGGATCTGCTTTGCTTACATATTTTTAAATGATATGCATGGTTTGAAGTACCCAGATTTTGCTTACGAAATACTGTAACTTTTCATACTGCTTGCCAACTGATATGAACAAACTTTTCACCTTTTTGTATTTCTAAGTAGAGTTGGCAGGTATTTCCTTTATGTTTATTTTAGCGTGTTGTCATAGAAATCACATATTGTGTGTTGTTTCTTTTTTTTACTGGTCAGTGTTGGTGAAAGGTATTCAGCTTGGTATAGTATTAATGAAAACTGAGCAAAGCTTTTACTTTTATACAAACCATTTTAGTTCCGCTCTTAACTCCACAATATTATGTAAGCAAAATGGCATTTGGGTTAACTGGGATTAAGGATGATTTATTGGTAGATTCCCTGAGCACAGATGTCATTAGGAATACTTTACATTGCCTTCTTACAGGATACCTGTTTCTGGCAGCAAAAGCATGCTGAAGAGCCAATGCTATAATATTGGATGAGACCTATTTAAAATGCAGAGCTATTTAAGAAAAAAAAATATCTGGAAAAGGAGAGCTCAGTCACATGATCTGTCAAAGTCATATTTTCTGCAGCGTTATGCAGAGAACACTGTGGGGGGACACTGCAGACTCCACACTGCAGATAGTGGTATCTGGTCTCTGTATTAACTAGCTTCTATAGATGTGGTGGTCCAACGTGGCGTAATTGTATACTTGTAACAATTAAGCTGTACACAAAAAGTGAAGTTGCATTTATAATAGTAAGGTAAAACATATACATAAGGTATTAAAAGTTGGATCCTAGATTTATACCATGTGACAGCCTTGACAGCCAATCATGGTGGTCACGTGATCTTAAGCCACGCCCCCACCTCCCGGCATCATAAACCTCTTAAAGGGCAGGGAGGTGCCAGCGCCAAGAGGTTAATGTGCTAATATGTATCGCATACTAGCGTATTATGACAGACTTACCTGAAAACAAAGCCAGTGGTACGTCACAGTTGAAGGCGCTTCCATCTTCACCCAGTCTTTATTCCGGGTTCAAGGGCTTCTGCAATATAAATGGCCGAGCTGGTGATGACATAACTCCCAAGCATGCGCGTGGAAGTCACTGTTTTACTGCACGGCTGGGAAGAAATGGCATGGGTATGCCATTTCTTCAAAGCGCATGCGCTGGCTGCATCTAAAGTAAATATCTCCTACATGGTACACATTTAGGAGATATTTACTGTACCTATAGGTAAGCCTATAATAAAAATCATGCAAGGGAGTTTATTCCCACTTTAAGCACAAGAAAATAAATATTCCCCAGTAAATCTATGTTAAAATTCTTACCCCAGCACTTGCAGGGTACAACTTTCAATGCTGCTTTCCTGAACTTCTGATCTCCACAGGAACAAATTAAAGCACTACTAAATATTTTTTTTAAGATTAAAATTAGGAACATGTCTCTTACTTAGGTAGGAGCTAGTGAGGGTTTTTATTTTGGTAGGTGAGGAAAATTTAGTCTGTCCTGACTGAGTGCAGTTTGTGGGCTTTTGTTTCTGGGCTGGGAGTGGCTCAGGTAGGACTGGGTGATTCACAGATGAGGTCACTGGGACCTCTCACTTCTTTCCAGAAGCTGGTAGAATGTTCTGGACTGAGAGTTGGGAGGGAGGTGTAGCCATGTGGAGTATTCTAAGGAGCCCTGACCAATCCCCAATCTGGGTTGGCAGGGGGCAGACCTCCTTAAATACCCAGGGTCAGCCCAGTCTGGGAGGAGTGAGTTCAGGTGGAAGAGCTGGAACATAGCTGAGGTTGCTGTGGCCCCACAGGGAGCCCCCAGTCTGGGGGGGGGGGTGACCTTGAGGTGGGGAGCTGAAGGAGTGGAAGGAGTTCCTCGTAAAACCCCAGAAGAATCCTGACCCAGGGAGCAGAAGAGCAACAGACAGTGCTACTGGAAAGGCTCAGCAAGGAGTCCACCGGTGGTTGGTTAGTGGCACACACCCTGGAAAGCTGTAGAGACATGCCAGAGTGGATTTTGGGTGAGAGAAAGTCTGAAAGGATGCAGAAGTCAGTGATGGACTGTGGTGCTATCGTGGTAGTGGTGAAGGCCGTCGCAGCTGAAGTGTCTGGCAGGACCTGGAAGAAGGGGATGGGCTGGGAGTAGTAGTCCATCAAGCCGCCTAGCACAGTAGTAACTTTTATTCTACACTTTGAGGCCCGCTGTCCCTACCTGTAATGGGGGTTCGGAGGTCCTGCTCACACTATAGCTAGGCTGAAGAAATGCCTAGTAAATTTCCTTCTAGGCCTCATCTGGAGAAATAAGAGAAGTGCAGGTGAGAGGATCAAGGAGTAACTGAGTTTTGTGCTGGAGTGAAGAAGGAGGAATGTATATACGGAGGTGTATATAGAGGTCCTGTGTAAATGGAACTACAGTAATTCTTTGGGCATCTCACACATTCCAACGCCCATCCAAGTTCAATTCCCCTAATAAAACAAAACAAAACAAATTACCAGCTTGTTCTGTGACTCTGAAAGCGGTATGGATGTGACTGAGGGCAGTGTGAGCAGGTGGATCAAAGCAACCAGCCAACCTTGGCTACACATGTTATACTTACATGCTCTGTGCAATGGTATTGCACAGAATGGCCGAACCCCTCTTCTTGGGTCCTCTGCTGATTCTGTCCACTCCTATGGGGGCAGACACTGTGAGCCCACTCCCCAGCCAGGCTGTGTCTGTCTATACACATACACAGCCCAACTCAACACCTTCCCTTTGCATCCCCCTCACTGGCCACTAGGAAGATCACGAAACTGGCCAGAGTGCCCTGAGAATATATACATATAAGCATCTTCCTTCTACAGGGTAGTTAGTATAGACCAGGGACAAGCAATTAGCAGACCACCAGATGTTGCAAAATTACAAGTCCGATCATGCCTCTGCCTCTGGGTGTCATGCTTGTGGCTGTCAGAGTCTTGCTATGCCTCTTGGGACTTGTCGTTTTGCAACAGCTGGAGGTCTACTAATTGCATATCCCTGGTATAGACGTTAGAAGGGAGCGGGGGCTTAGTTAGTTCTTGCCCAGACCTCCACTTTAATATTATTATTTAGGATTTTTATAGTACTAACAGTTTGAGCAGGACTTTACAAAAAAAAAGTTGACAGTACAGTTACAATAAATAAGAAAAGAGGGATAGGAGGATCCTGCCCATAGAAGTTTACAATCCTGTCCCAAAAGAGAACCAATGGAGAACAGTACATTGAAGTGGAACTAAATCTATAATTTTAAAAAATGCAAGTGATCAACCCTTTATTGCAGATGAGACATGCTATGTCTTTTCTACAATAAAACACACTTACCTTGCAGCCTTCTATTGAATGTGCACTGAGCTATGCATGCACAGGGATCACATTGTCCCCCAACTGGCCATTCAAAAAACCAAAAACCTGGCACCCAGTAGTAGCCCAGGGAAAAGATGGCAGTGGCTTGTAAGAAATGTAACCTGAAGGTGAAAATATTTTGTGGAGTTTAGTTCCACTTTAAGTTCTTGAATTGGAGATCTCTCCTAATGACACATCCAGCATTGAGCAGACAGTGAACTCTCTGAAATGGATGTAATGATAGTCTATCAGAAGATCGTCTTTCTCAATGGGACATACAATGGGCTGTTTTGTTGATGAGTACTGTGAAAAGTTAGCCACAGGTTTATGTAGACTGAACGTCCACTGAAGGCATGCACAGAAGCTTATCTCGCATATAAGCAAGCAATGCGGAAAATAAGATTATTAAGCAGAAAGTACAACAATAAGAAGGACTGGGCCGGGCCAGCTGTTCTTTGGTTTTTGTTTTTTTCAGCTTCTACATAAATTCCACGCTTTGTAGAACGTGTTGCCTAATGCAGCAAAGGAATAGCAAACTTGGAGGAAGTTAAAAATAGATAAAACAACACATCCTACTAGTGAAGAATAGCTGAAAAGCACATCTGTTTTCTACTTTAGCTGTATATTGTCTACGATTATCATGAACATACAGATAATTGGTACAAAGTGGACCCACATACTGTAAATTATACCTTTTCATTATGTATGCGCTCTATAACAAATAAACCCTTTAGTGTTTGTTTCTCCTGCATGATGGTGGACAGAGAGCTCAAGCAGAGCAGAGTCTCTTTTAGCTGCATTCTTTCAAGTCTAGCCACAGAAACAATTCACTGATCTTTATGTTCTTTCTCACACACCAGAAATAAAGTAGGTATAGAGAAGACTGTCAATAGAAACAGTAAAGCTAGGCTCCAAGTCAAAGAGAGCAGAAAACATAGATGGAGGGCCAGCATGACAGGGGTTAAAGGGGTTTGGGTCCAGGAGGAGTTTCTTCTTGAGTTTAAAAGAAAATAAGTGGTCAAGGACTTACCAGATTGGTGGTCAGTTGTGAGCAGTTGGGGCTTCAGGGGGTGGTCAGCAGGAGGGTCTAGGTAGGTGCTCAATCAAAAGGGAGCTGTGTTGGGGAAGACTTACCACCCTCCCTCCCTTTATTCTCTTAGTTTGTTGGCTCATTCTCATTGCTCAGCGATTTGGTTATTAGTGGTTGTATCCTAGCTGCTGGCCGGGTTTTATGGGGCACAAATGTACATTGTAAGGACCTATCTGAGGTACGGCTCCCAGTATTTGGCATGGTTGTATCTGCAGTTTGCTGTTTGTCACAGAGTCTGTGGTTTTGCGGCTGGAGGTCTACCTTTAAGTGATGCAGGCACTTTCTTAATTGGATGCCTTCTAGGAACTTGGGGCTCCCTTTATACTGGGTTTATGGTTAACATGTTGTTTATGTGTTATTTACACAATTTATTACTAAAGGGCTGCTATGGCAATTAAACTTCAAGATGGTGTCATGTGTAGATACTTGTAAGTGGCTAAGGGGTGAAGTGATGGTCAAGCAGAGTGGAGACAAACCATCTTTATTACCCTTGTCAAGAGCTAATGACTAAAAAGTAATATTGAAACAGCAAGGCATAAGCTGGAATTCCCATATTAAGTTTTTTTTTTTTATAATTCCTTTATTTACCCAAAAAGTTACACAGTACAACATAGGCAAGAGTAAAGCATAAAAGGGTACGAAGATAACCAAATATCAGTTTTGGTGGTTAGACATCAGAGACTGCATAGTAATAATAAGCATACGAAAATATTACTAACTTCCAATTGGTTACCAGCTGACAAGACTTAAATATCCATGGGAGATGACGGATAGTGCCTCCAGCATATGCATACAAACATGGAAGTATGAAGGCAACCAGATAAAGTGCGTAAAGGTAAAAAATACCAGGGTCCCTCAAAGGTCCCCAAGGGCCAAAAAATGCCTACGGAGAGTGAATCACTAGAAGGCAAAGTATACTGGCAAGGCAACAGCAGAGCTGCAAATAATGTGTCTAATAACTGAAAGGGGGAAGTAGGGGGAGAAGAGGGGGTGACAAAAGAGGGAAGGGAAAAAGAAAGGATGAAGGAACAAGGCCAGCAGCCCCTGAAAGAGGGAAAGAAAGGGGGAAGCTCAGCAAAGAATTTGACTCCAGGTGCAAAGTCCCTCACCCAGGGCCATGGTCTTGTGAATCCCAGGAGTTCAACCAGGTTGCGAGACCTCTCGCATATAGGCATCGGTGTTGCTACGGCCTCTAGCTGTCCTGAAAGGCCTCCTGCCGGTTGTATAAGGTGACTATAAGGTCCTCCATGCCCCTGAATCACCTATTAAGTTTTGAAGAGTATGCACCAGGGTTGATTCTTTAGGCCTAGCACACATGAACAGTAGGAGGTTAAAAATATGCTGGGCATAAAGTTACAGGTGTTTCCACACAACCACGGAAATGTAGGTTGCCATAGAAGGGAATGGCTGTACGTGGTCGTATCCATGTAGTTACTAATGAACAAAAGCATCAGAGTTTACCCATGCATGTGTATTTGATGCATTTCTCAGGTTGTTCACTCATGAACAGGTAAATCCTAATGCACAGAAGCATTGGCATTTTCAAGAACATGGTCCCATACAGCCGTTCACTTGCATGGGCGTAATGAAATGCCAAGAATCTTATACTCCCAGCATATTTCACAGTGTCACTATCCATGTGCATGAGGCCTTAGATGGTGAAGGCTTTGTATAGATCTAGCCTGACCTGGCTATCAAGGGATAGATTCCATGGAGACTGGTGAGCTGTCAATTTTGAAGTCTCCCCAGCATCAGGATAAACCCATGTGACACAAGTCTTGCTGTGTGCCCTTGTACGTCTTAGAAATATCAGTTTAAAAATATTATTGGAAATAATGTTCAGATCCCAGAATCCATAATATGAATTCGGACTTATAACGCCAGTGTTACCAATCATCAGGGTGCCCAATCACAATATACAAAATTCAAACCTATATAAAACCCATGCTTCTTACCTTATCATTTAAAGCACCTACCGTGCTTCTATTAAATCAGTTTTAGTATCCCTTTCTGTCAAAGAGCTCTATAGTTTTATTCATTTGAGAATATGAATTATAATTATTTCATATAAAAAAGGATGACTTTTTTTGTTTGCTGTGTCATCACTTCTATTGTTTATGTTTTAATCTGTTATTACCTGATCACATCTGAAAGCTATTAATCATTCTAATGGCAGGTTTGTGATAGAAGAGCAGAATTAGCTTTCAATCCCAACCACAGAAATGTGGCAATGAGATAAAACGGAGAGGTTTATTTCCTGTGCATGGGCCCAGGTTGAAGTATTTTATACATTTTTATGTATACTAGCAAGGTTTGTGTTGGAAGAACAAGGTTATTTTTGTTGATGCCAAATAAGGTGATGTCTAAGAAGTTAGGATATCTTAATGTAAAACGGGGACCAAATTAGATAGGTACAGTATTTACACGGGTATGGACCTATCTTGTTAAGGATTGAAGAATCTGTAGTGGAATAAACCGTAGTTGTTTTTATTGGAACAAGAAGGTTGTGTTTGGAA
>BLSH010253532.1:1464428-1480265 GCA_018402905.1 Glandirana rugosa | reverse complement strand
ACTGTGGACTTAATGTCCACCGTCACCCGCCGATCCTTTGGTACAGAGGCAGAACAGCGGTCTGCCTATGTAAACAAGACAGATCGCCACTCTGTCAGTAGGAAAGGCATGGATGCTGTGTTCATGCAAATCAGGGACAAGGATCCATGTTTCCCCCTAGTGATATCACTTCCCATAGTAGACAGAGACACTAGCTAGGCACAGAGTTAACCCTTTAATTGCCCCTGATGTTAACTCCTTCCCAGCCAGTATCATTAGTACAGTGACAGTGCATCATTTTTAGCACTGTTTACTTTATTAGTGTCACTGGTCCCCAAAAAGTGTCAGTGTCAGAATGTCCGCCGCAATATTGAAGTCGTATAAGTTGCTGATCGCCGTCATTACTAGTAAAAAAATAAATAAAATAAAAAATAAAAATATCCCATCGTTCGTAGACTCTATAACTTTTGCACAAATCAATCAATATACACTTATTGGGGATTTTTTTACCAAACATGTAGCAGAATACATATTGGGAGGAATTGATGAAGAAATTAGATCTTTTCAATTTTTTTATTGGATATGTTTTATAGCACAAAGTAAAAAAAAAATTGTTTTTTTGTTTTCAAAATTGTCGGTCTTTTTGTTTATAGCACAAAAAAAATGCAGAGGTGATCAAATACCACCGAAAGAAAGCTCTATTTGTGGGGGAAAAAGTACATAATTATTATTTGAGTACAGCGTCGTAGGCCCGTCCCTCACAGGCTGCCTGCTGAAAACTATAGGAGGGGGGCGGAGACAAGACCAGCCACCCTGCACAAGAAGAGAGAGCAGCAGTGACTGGTCTTTATTACAGGAAGCTCCTGCATAGAGGTGAAGTTTTATGTTCCATTACTGCACAGATCTGGAAGAAATATACAAAGCACACATTAAAGCGGAGTTCCACCCAGAAATGTTTTTTTTTTGGCATCTACTCTTTTAATACTAAATAGATGTAACCTTTTGTTTACTTACTTTCAAACCGCCTAGTAATTACATGTATTTTTTACTCACAATTTTGTTTCTCTCACTGCTGGACTTTTCCATTTTAGGTGAGGGCATCTGAAGCCCATCCGTAGTCTCCTGGCATGTCTTCCTGAATGAAGTGCATGTTGGGTAACCATCATGTACTCTTCTATCTCGGTCCGCCTTAAATCGCATCATTTCCTGTCTGGAAATAACAGGATTTTACATTACAGGGAAGCCCACTGACTTCTGGGAAATGATGAGTCACATCTCCCAGGAGGCCAGGGGAAGCAGGAAGTGAGAAGAGCCTAGGACCTTAAAGGGGCAGATTACACTAGCAACAAGCAACTGAAGGTGAGTATACATTTTTTTTCCTTCAAAGTTAAATCTATATAGGCAAAGGACTTGAATGATGTAAAAAAAAAATTCTGGGTGGAACTCCGCTTTAAGTAAGGATACACTTGAGGCCTCATACACACGGACATTTTCTTGACGCCGGCGTTTTCTGGCGTTTTTTGCAGCTCTCCATGTTAGTCAATGGCCCCATAAAAACGCTGACTTTTTGAGCTGTAGAGGGCGTCGGCGTTAGTGAGCTGAAACTAGAATCCACGGCCAGCACGTGAGGCTGTAACGTTTTGGCGTTTTTTGACGCCGATGCCGCAAAACGCTCACTAACGCCGTGCCGGCGTCAACCAACATTTTTTGACGCCAACGTTTTTAGGTTGAAAAATAGTGGAGGAATGATTTTTTTAAAAAGACGCCTATTGACGCCGACGCCCACTAACGCCGATGCATAACGCCGGAAAACGCCAATTTTTTTTCCTTGACGTTGGGCCCCACGTTTTGTTTATTTTTTAAGAAACGTCCGTGTGTATGAGGCCTGAATCATACATTTAGACTATGTCCTTATCTTCAGTTCAGCTTTAACAAGGGTGCTTAGTCCCGTCCTCCGTGCTGAGTCACTTTTTGCTGCGTGTGCAGCATCTTTTAGCATTGAACAGAAGGTGACATCTGTTTGGTGGATATAGGTCACTGCACTGTACACATCCTTCTTGCTACATGTACTGGCTTAAAGCAGACATCCGTGCCAAGTTTATGGTCTGCTTTTTTGCAACAACTTCACCCCCCACCCACCCAAAACAGATCACCCAGAAACAAAAAATGACTTACCTTGGCCCCTCCAGGAGGCAGTGGTCCCATTAACATGCCTCACTACTTCCTCCTGGGCTAGCCGAGTGCTCGAAATACCATTAGAATGCACTTTTGAAATGGACTGGAGTTCATCTTCATGGGGTTTCAAGCTTCCATCTCTACAGGAAAGGACTATTAAATCCCTCGTGTCTCCTGAAAGCATGGTAGGCCAGGGCTAAGGTATGCGTTTTTCTTTTTTTGTAGGTTTTTTCTATTGGTGATCTATTTGTGTACAATGGCATTCTAAACCCATTTATGTTGGGCAGCACAGTGGTGTAGTGGGTAGCACTTTTGCCTAGCAGTAAAAAGGGTCACTGGTTTGAATCCCAACCATGACACTACCTGCCTGGAGTTTGCTTGTTCTCCCTGTGCCTGCGTGGGTTTCCTCCAGGTACTCTGGTTTCCTCCCACACTCCAAAAACATGCTGGTAGGTTATTTGACTCCTGTCCCAATTGGCCCTAGTATATGTATGAATGTGAGTTAGGGGCATTAGATTGTAAGCTCCTTGAGGGCAGGGACTGATGTGAATGTACAATGTATATGTAAAGCGCTGTGTAAATTGACGGCGCTATATAAGTACCTGTGATAAATAAATGTTGGGTGGGAGGACCTGACAAAAAGCAGATCTTCTGTTTGGAATGGAAGGTCAGCTTTAAAATAAATGTCTGTCTGCCCTGAAGTGACAGGTCCTCTTCCTGTCAAACCTGTACCCGATAAATTGACTGATAAAACCCCATATCTTTTTTCATAGAACCCTCCAGATCAATCTAAATGAAAATTGAGATTCTCCTGTACAGGGCTGGGGGCCTGGATCCAATAACACAGACAGCGCGTGCCCACAAGGTCATTCTTTGGTTACAGTTTTGAAATCTCTTCCACTTTTTATATAGGCATTCATATTTACCTGTTTCTCAGTGTGAATTTACAATAAACCCATTTCTGGAACATAAATTTCTATGTAAATTGGGATATGGTGCCAGATGTTACTTTATTATTATTATTATTATTTTTTTACTTTCCTTTTTAAGGGCCCCGAGCATACAAGCGCTCACTGTCAGTGTTCCATTCCTCATTCTGTAGGCCGAATCTGAGGTGAACATAATATATTTCTAATACCGACTGCGCCAGTCTCTTTTTTCTTCTTTATTGCTATCATGTACGGTTTCCATTTTAGCGGAAGACTTTTCATTCAGAAAAGGCCGGAGATATTTACATATAGAGTGTCAGCCCTTCTAATGTATTCCTCATTCTCTGAGCTACAATTCACAATACAGATTGTATTTTTTAGTGGAGATTTCATACACATATATTTTAATAGCTTAGTTGGTACTGAAAAGACAAACGTTGCGTACAGTATTTCAGGCTGCGGCTGTTAGATAATATACACCAGGCCAAAAGTGTCGGATTTGGATTTTATTGTCAGAGTTAAGAGTAAACTCCCGTTAAAGCCTACATTTTGCACTTTAGGAAAACCAATTTGAAGTGGGTTTATATAAGAATCTGAATTTTTTGTATATAATGATTAGAATTGTTGAGTCTTATGTCTAAAATATTCTTACTGTATATCCTTGCTTAGTTAGCTTTAGTTACTTATATAGGATACTTGTTTAGGATTGACACATGAGTTTCAGGGGTCAAAGGTCAATTGCTGCCATGTCAGTTGCTTGACTTCATGCCTGCTGAGAGTGCATAACAGTGTCAAATAAAAGAGCCCTGTAGTTAAAGAGGAACTTCAGTGCCTTTGGTGGTGGCTCCATCTCCCGCCACCACTTTCAATAGTCTGCTGCATGCATGGATGCACCAAAAGGCTCTGTCTGGTTTTCAGGACTCCTGCTATGTATCTGCCCACATGCCAAGCTTTCCTGGAACTCGTCATAATCTCCACCTCCTCCAATCAGAAAATACTTTGCATCCATTGATCCTGTATTCAGTAAGCAGCAGGTCAGCCATGGGATCTAGAAGCAAGTGGGGACCACTGGAGTAGTGGTGCCTACTACAGTGATTTCCAGATTCCAGGGGGATCACAAAGGCATGACACATATATACTGGTCCAAGCTTGAATAATGCAAAACTTGCCATACCTGGAATTCAGCTTTAACCACTTCCTGCCCGCGTTATAGCCGAAAGACGGCTACAGCACGGGCTTAGTTTGCCGGGAGGGCGTTCATGGATGTCCTCCCGCAATCACGCTGCCCACGCGCCCCCTGTGGCGCGCTCTGTAGTCAATGAGTAGTCAATGAGTCCTTCACAGATCGGGATAAAGAGCCAATCCCAGTGGCCCTTTTCTATGTGATCGACTGTGTCCAATAACAGCTGATCACAGAAATAAGCACAAGCCGGTTATCACCTTTTCCTTCCTCATGCTGGCAGCGTGAGGAGAGAAAAAGAGAGCTGATAACTGACTTGTGTTAAGGAGACATCGGCACTGATAATCAAGGCACCAATTATCAGTGAGCTGATTATCAGTGCAGTTCCAACAGTGCCCACCTGTGCTGCCAATCAGGGCCCACCAGTGTTGCCAATCAATGCTCATCAGTGCTGCCAATCACTGCCAAACAGTGACCATCAGTGCCTCCTCATCAGTGTCACCTATCAGTGCCACCTATCAGTGCCCATCAGTGCCACCTATCTGTGCCCATCAGTGCAGTCTATCAGTGCTGCCTATCAGTGTCACCTATCAGTGCCCATCAGTGCCACCTATCAGTGCCCATCAGTGGTGCAGCCTCATCAGTGTCTCATCATTAGTGCCCACCAGTTCCGCCTCATCAGTGCCTCCTACCAGTGTCCATCAGTGCCATCTCATCAGTGCTGCCTCATCAGTGCCCATCAGTGCAGCCTATCAGTGCCCATCAGTGCATCTTCATCAGTGAATATCAGTGAAGGAGAAAAACTACCTGTTTGCAAAATTTTATAACAAACTAACAAAATTTTAGTCTTTTTTCATTTAGCAAAAAATAAAAAACCCATTAGTGATTAAATACCACCAAAAGAAAGCTCTATTTGTGTGAAAAAATGCTAAAATTTTAATTTGGGTACAGTGTTGCATGACCTCGTAATTACCATTCAAAATGCGACAGCGCTGAAAGATGAAAATTGGCCTGGGCAGGAAAAGGGTAAAAGTGCCCAGTAAGCAAGCGGTTAACATTTATTTTTCCATCTGTTTCCTGTTTCCAAGTAAATGGAATTCCTGTTTTAGTTGTCATAGGAATGGGTATTCCAATTGGAAGATTTTTCCTCACTTTTTGCTCTGGTGACAACTGTAAAATGTTGAATTTCCTATCACTTCCTGCCTCAGTGACACTGGTTACCAGGACAAATAGAGAGCTGAATTTCCCCAGTGTGGATACAAAGAGCTGGGGGCTTAGGGGGTCCAACCCTTTCCCACTCTATTCAAAACAAAAACATTTTACATATAAAAAACAATGTATACAACTCCAGAGATAGATTTACACAAGCCTTGGTTTCCTGCTGTTAATGTGCCTTTGAAACTCACGTCAAATGCAGGTCAACCGATTCCTAATTACCACTAGGGTGCCATGTAGATGACAGTTCTGATGCTGCGTTTAACCTGTTTTGTAATGATTCTTTCTGCATGCAGCAGGTCCATTTGAGAAGATTTTGCATTGAAGGAAAAATAGGCCAAACAGTTGATTGCTGTTATTTGCATGCATTTGAGCGCTGCTGCCTTTGAATGCAAAAGTCAAAATTGGCTGTCAGCTATAAACTGCACCACTGATGAAATGGTGATACTAAATTATTCTAGAGACCACAGATCCTCAATGTGCTTTTTTTTTTTACTAGAGCTTCTGTGTTATAATAGCCTGTTCAGTTTAAACTTCTTCAACAGGCACCCAAGTTCTGATGAAGAGTTTTGAGCCCTCGAAATGTGTTGGCATTATCTTCTTACTTTTTCATCATTCATTAATTGTTTTACAAACATGGTGGTGCTCTCATTTTGGACTACTCTGGGGCTCTTCAAGGATACCTCATATAACAGAGAGCTGCCTCTTGCTACCTGGATATCAAAAACGATCGACTCTTTTGGGCCCATTGCTCATAACAAGTCTTCTGCATTATATTAAATTAAGTCAATCTGCTAACATTCTATGAGGAAGTGAGCTGCCATCTAGACAGGGGGAGGCCTCTGGATTTGGTGTATCTGGATTTTACAAAAGCATTTGATACGGTTCCCCATAAACGCTTAATCTGCAGGGGGAGAGCCTCTGGGGGAATCAAGAATGGAGAAGGAGCTGGGGGTCATAGTAGATTACAGAATGAGCAATAACATGCAATGTCAAGCTGCAGCTACCAAAGACAGCATCATTTTAGCATGCTTAAAAAAGGGATATGCTCCAGGGATAAAACAATAATCCTGCCACATTATTTAATTCTGGTTAGGCCACATCTGGAGTACTCTGTCCAGTTCTGGTCTCTAGTCCTCAGAAGGGATGTGCTGGAACTGGAGAGAGTCCAAAGAAGGGCAACAAAATGAATAAGGGGACTGGAGGACCTCAATCATGAGGAACGACTACAAGCACTACATTTATTCTCGCTGGAGAAGCGACGTTGAAAGGGGACATGTTAGTGATTTACAAATACCTCAATGGTGATCCCAGCATAGGAAAAAACTACTCAGTCTCAGGGAGTGTAAGTAGACATGGGGCCACACATTGAGATTGGAGGAGAAGTGGTTTAACCTTAAACTGCACAGCAGGTTTTCCACTGACAGAGCGATAAGGATGTGGAACTCGCTTCCACAATTGGTGATGGCAGCTGGGAGTATGGATATTTTTAAAAGGCTCTTGGATGTGCATCTTAAAGAACACAACATACAGGGATATGGGAAATAATTATAGACAATGACACACGTACACCTACAACCTACAGGTTGAACTGTATGGACTATTGTCTGTATTCAACCTTACCTACTATGTAGCTATGTGATTATCTTTACAACTATAGAGGTTGCCCCTCATTAGCGCCCCCTCAACAGCAGCAGAGTAGATAACAACTACATATTCCAGGGCTTGAAAAGTGTACCCACTCAGAATATTGCTGTGTCATGGGCTAAGGTTTATCACTGCTTTGCTAGTGCTTCTGCAATTATGGATATCAAATACTATATACACCCATCTTTCTGTCTAAGGGCCTTATAGGGGCTAAACTACTATTCCTTCAGAAGGTCACTAGCTGTGATCAATGCTAACTCCATCTTCTCCTCTACTTGCTGCTTCCCCTTAGAATTTGACTGTCCATTGGCTTCTGGATAGGAGTTTTCTTGGCACCCCGATAGGAGCCCACCTGACTCCTGTGTTGAAGCCCCTTGTCTCCTAGCTGGGGCACCTCTGACCCATGGTTGAGACCTCCTGTCTCTTGACTCCTGGCTGGGGCTCCTCTGATCCCTGGATGAAACCTCCTGTCTCCAATATAGCAGCTGTCTTCAAAATGGAAGCTCTGAGCTATCCCCAGGCTTGATTATATAACGACCCTACACACGTGTGTACTCACACTGGCTGCAGGCACTGCGAAATCACCAAAAACACAGCTTTCTCCACTTAGAAACAATAGTCTTGACCTTTGCATTAGGACTTAATACAAATCCTGTGTCAATTTCTCCTACATATCTACAGTGGCAGGGCCTCACACTGTCAATATATATATATATATATATATATATATATATATATATATATATACATTTCTCCTTTAACCTAAAATGTACAGCAAAAAAGTATAAACAATTTGTGCACAATTTATTGCCATATACTCTAATGCAGTATTGAGTTCCAGCTTTTAAGTCCATAAGTACAGCAAATGTGAACAGCTTCGACCCTTCCCTAGGCCTGCTGTGAAAAGGTCAGAGGAACTGGGCCTGATCTCAGCAGGATACTTGGAGAGGGCATCTAGTAGAATGAGTCTAAGCAAAGTTCAATAAAAATAAATAAATAAACATATATACTGTATATATTAAACAAAATCGAAGCAAGGACACGGCAAGCCTACTCTTCCAAACAAAGGGTACATTTGACCCAATTACTAAGGTCTATGTACCATACTGTGTGATGTTTGACTCATACCTGATGTAAGATTTGAAAAAGGCAGAATTTTAAGTTATTAAATTGGAAAGCATAACCGAACAGGAAGGCCAAAAGGAACCAAAAAGCCCCCCACTAAATCAGTGCAAACCACTGTAGCGTCTTCTTGGAACAGAAGGTATTCATTAATGTGTCTCATTCCAACTTGATCCTTCCAAATAAGGGGATTATTTCTAATTTTAAGAATAGTGGGTATAGTTCCAACAGTACACCCAAAACCATCAGTTTACCCAGACTTCACCCTCTATCTTAAATTAGGAATAATACCTTTATTTTGGGGATTTGTGATGGAATGAGACTTGTAAAGACATGCTAACATCAACCAATGCTCTCCTTTTGTATTTGTTTTCATTTTATTTATTATTTTCCACGTTTTTTTCCGTATTGTTGTTTTTTGTAAAAATGTTTTATAATTTTTTCATTTTACTTTGTGTGATTTGCTTGACTTAAAAGTGTTCCTCCTTCCGCCTGCTTTATTTTAAAATGTTGTATTGTTGTAATCTTGTATCGTCTTGTTGGCTTTGTCAATGTATTGCATGTGGAGGAAGCATTATTTAGAAGTTGATGAGTGCGCCCAATGATGTGGTGCGGCGCTGTGAGATACACACATGGGGTTGAGTCATCGGTATTGCTTTCTCCAGCAGGTCCCTGTTTTAAACAGAAGGATGCATCCCTGTCATTTTTTTTTGACAGGTTTGGTATCGTATTTTCATTCTCCTGCAGTTTCCCATCAGGTCCATCTGTGATGTCTGGTGAGTGGAGCTATTTGTTGTGTTTAATCATTTAAAGCAGTGGTTCTCAACTCCGGTCCTCGGGACCCACTAACAGGCCAGGTTTGCAGGATAACTGAAATGCATCACAGGTGATATAATTTGCTGCTCAGTGATTGCAGTATTCCAGTCTGCATCTCCCCAAGGCAATACTTAAAATCTGGCCCGTTGGTGGGTCCCGAGGACCAGAGTTGAGAACCACTGATTTAGGGGCTGATTCAGTGTCGGAATTTGATTTTCTTGTGGTTCCCCATCAGGTCCACTCTTGGCGACTGGTGAATTATTGTACTTCTTTATGGAGGATTATGCACCTTAACTGCGTTTTGTTTTACACTTTAATAAAAGAACTCTATGGATTGAATGTTCTGTTCTTTAATTCCTCGGTACAGACAGCTTTCGTTTCTCTGCCATTTTTGTATTGATATTTATAAATGAAAAAGTGAATCTTTCGTCGTATACATTTAGGATCACAGAAATTAGAACTCGCCGTACTCTGTGTCACCCGAGCGGGTTAAATCGCCATGCAGCAAATAGTCTCAATAAGGCTAATGTTTAGGCACAAGAAATTCATTCCAGAATAATAGTTTATATTGGAAACGTTTATCTATTTGCTGCTCATTCCCCATAGTAGCAATTACTGCATAACCACTCACTTTTATATCACATTATGCCAGCTACAAGATTTGTACGTTTGCAGAGAGAGAGAAAAGGCTTTGTACAACTGATGTGAGATAGAAAATGTGATTAAAATATTAATGTACCCTTGTGTGATATCTGGTCGTTTTATTTGAAATCAGATCATTAAATTGTTAGCAACAAAGATTTTATTTTTTATTTTTTTGCTGGCCTTGTGGGACATATTTCCCTGTCTGTATCTTCTGTGTTTTGTTTTTTTCTGTCTTTGTCTTCCACTCTCTTTCATTCAGTTCAGTATTTTTTTTGTCTCATCCTTTTTCTTGATTTTGAATTCCTGTCCTTTCCTTGGTTTTCTGTTATTATCCATTTAATTCCTTTGTACCTTTTTTCCTCCTTCTTTTTTTAACGCTTTTTATTAATACAACTGCTGTAAAATTTTGCAAGTCCTAATAAAATTTTGCATGAGTAAATCAGGAAAGTGTAGAGTATTATTTTCACCCAACTCATCATATTTACATGGTGCTGAAGATGGGAGTATTAATCAGTTGAAGGGTTACCAAGATGAATTCAAATAACAATGATAACATGGGACCATAAATCATCATTTTTACCAAGCGTTTTTATCTCTTGCTCACCCAGCACATCATTAACCCCAACACACAGTTAATCTGGTATAAATTTCCAGCAGAACTCAACTCTATCTTGAGTACCACAAAACCAATAAATTCTATTTATTTTCTTTTATATTCAAAGCAAGCTCACTCACCCGTCATTTTCTCCATCCTTTATTTTGCTGAGAAATCACATTGAAAAACACCCTCCCCCCCAGCATTTCTAACTGTGGCCATCTTGAGTAAGGGCAGATGATTTGCACAATTTTTACATCCTGGAATGCATCTGCTGTTAGTCCAGGCATGCAGGCAGGAGGGTGTGCTAAGCTGAAAAAGTCCCTTCTTCACTCCTCCAGATGAAAGGGACAAAATGCCCATGAAGACTCCTGGGATGTATATCATTTTGGCCTAGGCCAGAAACCAGGAAGAAACTGAAGAAATGTAAAAAAAAAAAAAAAAAAAAAGTTCAAAACAAGTAAATGTAATATAGTCAATTAGCATCAGGACTAAAATGAGTTAAAGTGGTAGCAAACTCTTTTTTGTTATTTTTACCTACAGGTAAGCTTAAATTAAAGCTTACATGTAGGTAAAATTAATATCTCCTAAATGTGAGCAGTTTAGGAGATATTTTAGTGAGCAGCAGCAGATGACGCCATCAGCGCATGGGCTCTGAAGGAACAACATACCCGTACCATTCCTTCAGAGCTATGTGCCACGGCCAGGACTCCCACGTGTATGTGTGGGAGTGACGTCATCGTGGTTCGGCCAGTCAGGTGGCTGGAGTCCCCGTACTCGGAAGGAAAACCTGGTGAAGATGGAAGCCTCTGCAGCGGTGACAGCGTGCCACTAGAGGGCTTTGTTTTACAGTAAGTTGTTCATAAAGTGCTAGTATGCTCTGCATACTAGCCCATTATGATATTGCCTTGCAGGTGGAAACTGAGGGTTTAGTTCCACTTTAAGCTAGGATCTACCATTGCACTACAAAGGAGGATAACACCGCGCTAGACTATGTAAAAGCACTAAGCAACCACAGCTACAACCAAACAGTACTAACCATGTACTACAAACACACTATTTTATAAACAACAGGTTGCGCTAAAATGACGGTAGGTAGATACATATAGCATGCATCCCATAAATACATGTAAATCATACAGTCCAAATAAACATAAATGGTGTAGATGAAAGTAGAGATGTAGATGTATCTTCACAGATATAGACCACCGTGTGATAGTTCAAATTCAGTAGTCATACCTCCACCTCACATCTAATAACTGCTTACCAGATGTAAGCGCATAAGCGCTTTGGCTGTACCCCAGCCCGGGTCCCCCCTGGGGATAAATACGACAATCTTGGGGTCCTGATGTAGCAGAGTTGGCTTGGGTGAACCACAGAGGTAGTGGAAAGGGCTAACCGGATCCGCCTCCCGGCGTTTGTAGGATGGCAGTCCAATAAGGTTCTTTACACCCCCAGGTAAACTCACCACGGCACCCAAAGAAAGAGAAGGTACTGATAGTGTGATAACGTTTCAGTGGATGTAATAAAATAAAAGTATTGCACTTACATCAGATAAAAACAACAAGGGCGTCCAAGAACATTAAGCCGGCCGGCTGTAGACTTCAAACACTCAATGGCAGTGACGTCAGCGCGTCTTCCCCTGACGTCACTGCCATTGAGTGTTTGAAGTCTACAGCCGGCCGGCTTAATGTTCTTGGACACCCTTGTTGTTTTTATCTGATGTAAGTGCAATACTTTTATTTTATTAAATCCACTGAAACGTTATCACACTATCAGTACCTTCTCTTTCTTTGGGTGCCGTGGTGAGTTTACCTGGGGGTGTAAAGAACCTTATTGGACTGCCATCCTACAAACGCCGGGAGGCGGATCCGGTTAGCCCTTTCCACTACCTCTGTGGTTCCCCCTAGCCAACTCTGCTACATCAGGACCCCAAGATTGTCGTATTTATCCCCAGGGGGGACCCGGGCTGGGGTACAGCCAAAGCGCTTATGCGCTTACATCTGGTAAGCAATTATTAGATGTGAGGTGGAGGTATGACTACTGAATTTGAACTATCACACGGTGGTCTATATCTGTGAAGATACATCTACATCTCTACTTTCATCTACACCATTTATGTTTATTTGGACTGTATGATTTACATGTATTTATGGGATGCATGCTGTATGTATCTACCTACCGTCATTTTAGCGCAACCTGTTGTTTATAAAATAGGATATACCGTTGGTAAGAAGATTCCGGAATTTAATAAGGCATTATTTTCTCAAACAGAATTGTTTGATTAACAATTTGTTTATTTATTTCAGGTACTTATATAGCGCTGTCAATTTACGCAGAGCTTCACATATATATTATACATTCACATGGGTCCCTACCCTCATGCAGTACACAATCTAAGGTCCCTAACTCACATTCATACACATACTAGGGCCAATTTTAGACAGGATCTAATTTTATCTACAGCATGTCTTTGGAGTGTGGGAGGAAACTGGAGTACCTGGAGGAAACCCACGCAGGCCCAATGAGAACATGCAAACTCCGGGCAGGTAGTGTCTTGGTTGGGATTTGAACCAGTGACCCTTTTGCTGCCAGGCAAACGTGCTATCCACTACACCACTGAGCTTAGGTAGGTAGCAAAGCGGCCATCCACCGCAGGGCAGTAATGTTTTTTTTTTTCACCTGTGTTCAGTACCGTTCACCTGTTTTGTTCCCCTACTATTCATCCATTCTCAGTTTTGTGTCAATGCTTTCCCAATGTCAGTTCCTTCCTTTTGTGATATTTTATTACTTTCTTCTTCCTTTTCTTTTGCTCTCGACACTTTTTCCTGTGCATTTTCTTCCTTTTCTTTCTCTTTGTCTTCTCGTTCCCTTTATTTCCTTCCCTTTATTTCCCATCAAGCTAGCTTGTTACTATTTGCCTTATACATTGATTTGAATTTGTTTGTTTTTCCTCTTTTTCCTTTACCTCAGAGGGTTTTTTTTTCTCTTTTTTTCTTCTTCTCTTTTTTTGTAACATTGGGCTTGAACTGTTGTGAATCAGTACTGCTTGGACCTTGAAGAAGGGGAGATACCCGAAAGCTTGTCCTGAAAAATTTTATGTTAGAGCAAATAAAAAAAGTATCACGGGCAGTACTCAATTTTCTCTTTCCATCAAGTAAAACACATTGAGGTTGATTGACTAAAGGCAAATAGACTGTGCACTTTGCAAATGCAGTTACACTTTGCAAGGGCATTCCCTTCAGAGCTTAGTAAATGAGGTGAAGCTTCAAAGAATACCCAATCACATTCAAGGAAAGTTTTAAAAAAAACATGATTGCACGTGATTGGATGATGGACATCAACAGAGCTTCCCCTCATTTACTAAGCCATGAAAAGTGCACAGTCTATTTGCCATTGGTAGATCAACCCCTTTGATTTCCCTATTTCATTTTTCTCCTTCCTCTTTATTTTATCTGCACCTATTTTAATGATTTTTCCAGTACATAATTTGTTCTTCCTTCTCTGTTTATCTTTAAGCCTACATTTAGGTAAATTTTTTTTCCAACAAAAAAAAATCAGTACTTACATTGAATGTGAAGTGTCCCTTGTGCTGGTGCTAATTGTTGTTGTTGAAACCTCTGCACCCCCTGTACACTGCATAAGTAATCTTCTGTTGCTGCAGGGGTTAACACAGTACTGTACTTATCATAGGGACTCATTGTGAGATGTTCAGAGACTGTAGACATGAAAAAGATGTTCAGATGCTGGGGACATGAAAGAGATGGCCAGAGACTACAGACATGATACAAGAGATGGTCAGAGACTGCAGACATGAAAGAGATGGTCAGAGACTGCAGACATGAAATAGATGGTCAGAAACTGCAGACATGAAATAGATGGTCAGAGACTGCAGACATAAAAGAGATGACCAGAGACTGCAGACATGAAAGAGATTTTCAGAGACTGCAGACATGAAAGAGATGGTCAGAGACTGCAGACATGAAAGGGATGGTCAGAGACTGCAGACATGAAATAGATGGTCAGAGACTGCAGACATAAAAGAGATGACCAGAGACTGCAGACATGAAAGAGATGTTCAGAGACTGCAGACATGAAAGAGGTGGTCAGAGACTGGAGACATGTAAGAGGTCGTCAGAGACTGTGGACATGATGCAAGAGACGGCCAGAGACTGTGGATATGGTGCAAGAGATGGTCAGAGACTGCAGAAATGAAAGAGTTGGTCAGAGACTGTGGATATGATACAAAAAATGGTCAGAGACTGTAGACATGAAAGAGATGGTCAATAAACTGTGGACATGATGCAAGAGATGGTCAGATACTCTGGATATGACACTAGAAATGGTCAGAAACTGTGTACATGACATACAAGATGGTCAGAGACTGTGGACATGACACAAGAGATGGTTAGAGACTGTGGACATGACACAAGAGATAGTCAGAGACTGTGCACATGACACAAGAGATGGTTACAGACTGTGGACACGACACAAGAGATGGTCAGAGATTGTGGACATGACACTAGAGATGGTCAGAGACTGTGGACATGACACTAGAGATGGTTAGAGACTGTGGACATGACACAAGAGATAGTCAGAGACTGTGGACATGACTAAAAAGATGGTTAGAGACTGAGGACATGACACGAGAGATGGTCAGAGACTGTGGACATGACACAGGAGATGGTTGGGACTGTGGACATGACGCAAGAGATGGTCAGAGACTGTGGACATAACACAAGAGATGGTTAGAGATTGTGGACACGACACAAGAGATGGTCAGAGACTGTGTACATTATGCAAGAAATGGTTAGAGACTGTGGACATGACACAAGAGATGGTTAGAGACTGTGGACATGACACCATAGATGGTCAGAGACTGTGGACATGACACAAGAGATGGTTAGAGATTGTGGACACGACACAAGAGATGGTCAGAGACTGTGGACATGATGCAAGAAATGGTCAGAAACTGTGAACATGACACAAGAGACAGTCAGAAACTGTGTACATGATAAAAGATATAGTTAGAGACTGCAGACATGATACAAGAAATGGTTAGACTTCAAAAGTGATACAAACATTGGTCACAGACCACAGACGTGATACAAACATTGGTCACAGACCACAGACATGATACAAGAAATCCTCAGAGACTGCAGAGATGATACAAGAAATGGTCAGAGGCTGTAGACATGATACAAGAGATTGTTAGAGACTGCAGACTTGATACAAGAAATTGTCAGAGACTGCAGGCATGAAAGAGATGGTCAGATTCAGACGTCAGAGATTGTTAGAGAACATAGTACAGATGTCGGAGACTGGTAAAGAACATAGTAGAGACGTCAGAGACTCCTAAAGAACATAGTACAGACACCAGACACTGGTTACAAACATAGTGCAGACACCAGACACTGGTTACAAACATAGTGAAAACTTCAGATTGGTAAAGAACATAGTACAGACGTCAGAGATTGATATAGAAAATAGTACATGTGTCAAAGACTGACAGAGAACACAGTACAAGTGTCAAA
>BLSH010253532.1:1445611-1462190 GCA_018402905.1 Glandirana rugosa | reverse complement strand
TGCCGCCACCCCCCCCCCCCCCCCCCACAGAGCTGCTGTCTTCCCCCCTCCTCTCCCCTGCCAGCTGCTGTAGAAGATGTGTCATGATGGAGAGATGGAAACGGGTTGGTAAATTTGTCATTTACTGGCTCCTTCCTTTTCTGAATGGACAGAGTCAGTGATTGGTACTAATTGGTTCACTGATGACTGAAGCATAGTAAACTGTTTTTACTATACTTCCTTTTCTGAATGAATGGGAGGCTCAATACACAACTATTTGTTTATTCGGAGGGACCATAATAAAGGGACCCACAATGGGAGTAAAGGGCCCCAGGATCAGAGGGAAGGGCCCTGACCAGGGGTCAGAGGGGTCCTTCATAATGTCTTGCACCAGGGTCCTGAAGGTTCTAGTTATGCCTCTGAATAGAGGCAAATTGTGGCTGGTGTGATGGCTCATCACAGCACCTGGCATCAGCACTCCTCTCAAGAACCATTAGTCCTGATGCAAGCAGTGGGCTGATTCTTGGGAGGAGTTATGCAAAAAACAACCCCACACCATAATCCCCCTCTACTAAATGATTTGGACCAGTGCACAAAGCAAGGACCATAAAGACATGGATGAGCAACCAGTTTGCTCTGGGGGCACGCAAGCAGGCTTGCTCCCAAGCCACTGCTTTGCGTGTCCATTAACACACAGAGCCGTGGCTCGGCCCCACCCCCTCACTCTCCACATTGGCTCATTGGCTGTGATTAAGAGAGAGTCCCAAGAGAGCCTGAAGGTAAAAAACCTTGATTCTATAGAACCATTTTAACCTTTGAGATGCAATGGTGCCAGTTCCAACACTTCTGTATTTGTGGTGGTACGTATTATACACTATATTGTCAAAAGTATTGGGACACCTGCCTTTACACACACAAGAACTTTAATGGCATCCCAGTCTTAGTCCGTAGGGTTCAATATTGAGTTGGCCACCCTTTGCAGCTATAACAGCTTCAACTGTTCTGGGAAGGCTGTCCACAAGGTTTAGGAGTGTGTCTATGGGAATGTTTGCCCATTCTTCCAGAAGCGCATTTGTGAGGTCAGGCACTGATGTTGAACCAGAAGGCCTGGCTTACTGTCTCCCCTCTAATTCATCCCAAAGGTGTTCTATCAGGTTGAGGTGCAGGCCAGTGAAGTTCCTCCAGCCCAAACTCGCTCATCCATGTCATTATGGATCTTGCTTTTTGCACTGGTCCAAATCATTTGGTGGAGCGGGGATTATGGTGTGGGGTTATTTTTCAGGGGTTGGGCTTGGTCCCTTAGTTCCAGTGAAAGGAACTCTTAAGGCGTCAGCATACCAAGACATTTTGGACAATTTCATGCTCCCAACTTTGTGGGAACAGTTTGGGGATGGCACCTCCCAGTTCCAACATGACTGCGCACCAGTGCACAAATCAAGGTCCATAAAGATATCAATCAGTGAATTTGGGGTGGAGGAACTTGACTGGCCTGCACCTCAACCTGATAGAACACATTTGGGATGAATTAGAAAGGAAACTGCGAGCCAGGCCTTCTCATTCACATCAGTGAATAACCTCACAAATGCACTTCTGGAAGAATGGTCAAACATTCCCATAGACGCACTCCTAAACCTTGTGGACAGCCTTCCCAGAAGAGTTGAAGCTGTTATAGCTGCAAAGGGTGGGCCAACTCAATATTGAACCCTACGGACTAAGACTGGGATGCCATTAGAGTTCATGCGTGTGCAAAGGCAGGTGTCCCAATACTTTTGGTAATATAGTGTAAGTTTTATCTGTTTATCTGCAGTCTACTCTTCTCTATAGCTGTACAAACATACATCATTTATAAAGCTTGTCTGAGAGTTAAAAAAGGGGGATGGAGAGCTGAAATTACACTCTGCAGAACCAAGGGAGGAGACACACCCCCTGCACACAGGAACAGACTTGAGGCTGCCAGTCAGCTGGTTGTCCCTCCCCTGTCACATTTTTTCTCTTGATGTCAGGATAATGTGTTAGGAGTAATTCATACTGATAGCAGAGGAATGAAGCAGCAGACAGAAATGAGCATTAGTGTTGTTGAATGAGATAAGTACACACTATAGACGGCTATGCTTTGTTCATATTTGATGTCTGAGGGTTACAACCCTTTTTTAATTATTTTTATTAGTTTTGTATATAAATATAATACAAAACAAGTTACATCACATCATAACAACAAAAACTACAAACATACAATTAGTCACTGGTGCAGCCAGGTAGACAAGACCATACAAAAAAAAAAAAAATCCCTCTTGTCCCCCCTCCCCCCTAGTGCAACACCTCCCAGGAATATACACAAAATGGTATTTGGGAAGCATCCTAAAATGATGACGCATGACTTTACCATTGTTATAGCAACTTCATGGCAATATCAAGCAGATTAAAGTGATTGTAAAGGTTTGTTTTTTTTTTTTAAATAACAAACATGTTATACGTACCTCCTCTGTGCAATGGGTTTTGCACAAAGTGGCCCCGATCCTCCTCTCCTGGGCTCCCTCCACAGCATTCCTGGTTCGTCCCCGCATCGAGTGCCCCCACGGGGGAAGCGTTTCTCTGGGGACACTCATGCAGGCGCACTCCTGAGTCCTGCTGCTGCGTCCGTTGAGACAGACAGCAGAACTCGGCCACGCCCCCCTGGCTCCCACATCATTGGATTTGATTGACAGCAGTGGGAGCCAATGGCTGCGCTGCTATCATTCTGTCCAATCAGGACCTGAGACACCGTCTGGAGTGGGTGTGCTCGTCCCCGGCGCGGGAAAGACCGGGTTCAGGTAAGTAAAACGGGGGCTCTGGGGGGCTGCTACACTAAGGAGGTTTTTCACCTTAATACATAGAATACATTAAAGTGAAAAACCCAGAGGGTTTACAGCCCCTTTAATACTATATCCCCATAAAGAGGAACAGTATAGTACCACAAAGGGGTTAACAGCAATATGAGTAATCACCTAGGCCACATTCGTGAAAGTTTCTATCGGGACCAAGTGCCAAACCAGGACATCCTTTTGTAAGAGCAGAAGTGTTTACAACCACTTTAAAGGCATATTATAAGTAAATAAAAAATAATTTGTGGAAAGGAAAAATCCTGCATTTCAAATACTTAATTTTTCAGTGTTTTTACCAATAATGTTAGATCTAAAACCATTTTTTTCCTTTTTGGTTGGAGTGGGTGATGGTTAAAGGAGAATTCCAGGTATGGATATTTTATACATAGTTCCAGTTTGGACCAATGTAACTACAGTATGTATATACCATACCTGGCCAATGCCTCCAGAAGCTGGAAATCACTGAAGTAGACACCACCACTCCAATGATCTTCACTAGCTTCCAAGTCCATTGCCGAGTGACTGCTCTCGTGCATTGTGAACATAGGAGGTCTGCTGCTCAGCATGTGCGCCATTCAGAGAATGCTTTGCATTTGCGTTGTCACTGCCCTGCCACCATGTAGGATGTGTATGAGCAAATATGGCTGCACCTCCTATGCATATTTACAAACTATATCCGGAATTGAGATTATTAAACTCTTCACACTCATTGATATTATTGTTTACAAAAATCTGACCTCATTCTCTGTAAAAAGTCTATCATTTCTTAGCAAAGGGTTAATACTGCGGCGGTTAGTAGCCGGGTTTTTGCTGAATAAAGCATATAGCATTACTGGGCATTTTAAATACTGCGTATAGTAATTACATACAATAATGGCGGTTTGATGTGTGCTTGGCAATGGCTGCATTGCCACAATAAACCTGTAGTCGTTTGTTATAATTTACTGCACATTAATTGCTGCTGTGTGATTCGCATACTATAAGCTTTATGTTCAATCTGCTAATTACTCTGTGAATGATTCCCGAAAGAGGTGTGATCAGCTGCTGACTGTCCCAAATTTCCAGGGTTTCTCCAGGAGTTTAGGTGTACTTTGCAGAATGTAGCACACCATTGCAGACAAGTTGCAGCCCCCCAGTGTCTGTTTTTTTTGTCAATTTATTTTTCGTTAGAAATTTTCACATTGCATAAAAAGAGTAACAATAAAAACAAAAAAACAAAAATAAAAAAAACAAACAAACATTACCTGCCAGTTAACAGGCGAGACATATATCAAAAAGAAGCATGTGACCAGTAAAGTACAATCTCCACCAATAGCATTAGAATTCATGAAGGATACGTTCTCGTACCCCATCCCAGGCAACAGTGGTATACTGAATCAAAAAGAAGACAGCTCATACAAAATTGGTCCACTGAATGTAACAAAGTCAGGACTGCTGATAGTGGGCCCCAACATATAAAGAGGTAGATATAGTACACAGGAGCACTAAGAAGTTCAAGAAGAGTTACATAATGCTTTTCTCATAACCCATGGATAGCAAGTAACCTTAGTCCAAAGTGGTGAGCGTTGAGGAGAGCCACCCCCAGACTTTGTCAAATTTACGAAATCCATCTCTACTGGAATATGTGGCCTTGTAGAAGGGTATAGTCTTGTTCACCAGCGACTTCCAAGCTGTTAATGTCAGTGCCAACTCTTATTTCCATGATAAACAATCAATTTCCTGGCATAAAATAGTAACAGAGTAAGACGAGTATGTATAGCATTTGTGGGAGCCAGAGAATCCACTAAACTCAATAGGCAAAGCTCAATGGAGGGAGCTACAGGAATAGTGGAAACAAAGTAATGCAAGCCAGAATCTCTCAACAGAATTGTTGTATAGCTGCACATTCCCAAAATATGTGTAGGAAATTAGCATAAGAAGAGGAACAGTGCCAGCAAGAGGTAGATTGATTCATGTATATCCTGGCAAGCCCAGTGTCAGGACACCTGGGGTCAGGTGACAGATGCGCACCGATGGGGTGCGAATCACACCGCTGAAGTGTGAAGCGAACTGCTAAGGTTGCGAAGTGCACCGCTAAGGTTGTGGACCTATAGCTGACTGCTGCTAATGAGTTCTGGCTGATACGGGAAGACCCTGGAGCACTGACACTGAAACACAGGGAGCTAGTGCATTGGTTTCCCCAGGGCGCGAAATCTAAGAGCCAGTAGGTATTCGCCAGAGCCTCTGGTGGTGAGGATGGACTTGGCTGCAACTGGATCCAGGTCGCAGCCCCCCGGGGTCCCCTAGCTCACGCTCAGCTGACTACAGATGGAAGAGAGGAAGCAGCAGCGCAGGAACAGAAAAGATAATCAGTGGCCTAGCCAAGGTCAGGGCCACAAACAGGCAGAGACAGATGGAAGAGCATGCCAAGGTTGGGGTATCAAGCAGACAGGAGAAAGAGAACAAGCCGAAGGTTGGGGTATCAAGCAGGCAGGGATAGTCAGAACAAGCCAAAAGTCAGTAAACGGGAATAGACTCAGAGCATATGACAGGGACAACCACACACAAAGCCAAACACACACAACATTGATCGGCAAGGAGGCTTTGCAGCACATGGTTTTATATTGTGTTTCCTTAATTGGAGACTGGGATGGAGATTACTTAGCCCACAGGTGGTGATGAGCACAGCCTCTAGGCTGACAAAACCAAGAAGTAAGCAAACAGACAGGACATGAATGTTACTATGGTTGAAATATGTATATCCTATGGAGAAATTTGTAGCAAATTAGTTGATCACAGGCAGACACCAAACGGGCAAAAAGGACCTCCCAGATATCATCCCAGTCATCTATATCTAACCCAGGAGCAGCAGCATCCCACACAGACATGCGCAGACATAGGAGAATATTGGTTTCTGAGAACAAGCTTTTGCAAATAGTGGAAAGCTCTTTGGTCAAAGAGTCAACCCTCAACAGTTTCTCAATATCAGTAGATTGTAGGGTAACCTGACCAGCACCAAATTGAGAGTGTAAGGCATGCCTAAATTGTAGGCATCTAAACAGGTAGGTATTTGGCAGGTGGTACAATGCTTTAAGCTCATCAAAAGTTAAAAAAGGGTCCCGTGGCTCAAATGCTGGATTGACTTGATTCCAAATTTAGTGCAGACAACCGGGTCAGTATAAGAGTAGAAAAGCTCCAAAGTCAGATTTCTCCATAGTGGAGTATGTTGGGATATCATGAGGGATCCATTATTGGTACACCCATGGACAATACCCCAGGCTTTGAGGACTGAGCGCATTGAGCTCATTGAGCGCATTTCAAGCTATAGAGAAACTTTGGACCGATATGCCATTTTGATGCACAGATTCTCTCCCTGCCATAGGGAACTGGGTAGCAGCCTGTTCCAGTGTCTATTTTTAGCTGTTCTCTTATTGTTTTGACTACCACTGCTTGATGTTAAATTCATATACTGTATATAAGAAAAAAAGGAAGGAGTCATCAGAATCTTTGGGCAATCATTTGAGTAGCCAAATATTAGATCACCTTGGCCTGACTAGTGTTAATGTCCTGTAAATTTTATTTGATATGATTCATAACAGGAAGTAAAGGAAACATTTGCTTTCAGCACTTTTTTTATAATAAAAAATTAAGAAGCCAAGTGGGTTCTAAAGAGGAATGTTACCCTACCTAGCTAATTTTGTTTTGTTTTTTCCTGATAACTGTTCCTGTATTGAAGTAAAAAATACATTGGCCATGGACTTCACACCAATGTTCTTCTTTGTCACTGTGTCCCAGTTCCTCCATCTTGGCCCAACATTTTGTGCATGCGCAGACACTCTTTGGGATCTACAGGACCTGGCAGAGATGCTTGATGTGTATGCTACACAGCTTTGCCAAGTCCCAAAGAATGACAGAGGCTTGCTGCTTTCTGTGCATGCACTGGGGTTTCACAGGATCCCAATGCATGGTGCTGCCAGGTTCTATAGATCTGCAAATTGTGTACATGTGTGAGATGGTGCTGCATATGTCAATTATATAAGGGGGAGGAGTCAGAGGAAAGGAAGTCATACTTATGGATGAGGATCTGCTTTAAGTACTGCCAAAGAAAGCTCTATCTGTCTCAAAAATTGATATAGAATGCATGTGGGTACACTGTTGAATTGACTAATTTGAGTAATGGTCAGTCAAAGTATCACAGCACTGAAAAGTGAAAAATGCCCTGGACAGGACAGAGACTTAACATATTATTGAGGTGCTTGCACATCCTAACAGTTACTCTTATCTCTTAGAAGCCCCAGTGGTGAGGTTTCCGTGCTTCAGTACCAAAACCATTATGGGTAGGGGGGTTTTGCTTTCCTTGTAGGAGGATCCGAAATACCCTGAGTTGTATGAGAACACCCAAAACTCCAAGGCGTGCTCACAACAGGGCAAGAAGTTATGGCAGGGGGTTTTAATTGGCAGACTCCCCAAGCTAGAGGAAGGCAGTGCATCGCCAGAAGCCCTCGCCGATAACATATTGTTTTGGATAAAGTGACCCTTTAACTTACCCTCAGTAAATTTTCATCATTTGCTAATTGTATATGTATATAGGTTATCATATTTCTAGAACAGCTGGAAGTATTGTAAATTCAAACCTCATTAATCCTTGTAGTGGAAAACCTGAGAAAAATTAGCTTCCAGTGTTTCTGCTTTTAATTGCCTATAAAAGTTACATACCGAACAGAGATGACAATTTTTCTGACAAGCAGCGTCAAAGGGGACAGAAGGACGTGCTGAATATAGCAGGGAAGGTTAGAAGGCATCATCTTCCCACTCTGTGTGGTTAGAAAATTAATCATCCATGCCATCATTCCACTAATCACTTATTTAAAAATTCAAGTAGCCACTGGTTCGAAAAAGGATCAAAAATGAGGTTTCAGCTCTTCAGCCAAATCGGGCTTGAGTTTAAAAGGGACATATCGTCAGATGTTATATTAAACAGCTCCTGCAAACCTTTTTATTTTGTTTTTGGTAGAGCGGGGGTGGGTTAGAGTCTCTATTGGGTTTTTGTTGGTGTCCGTTCCTCTTTTGGACAAGAAGTAATAGGAAATCTACCCAATGGGGATACAGACAAAAACACGTACACTATATTATCAAAAGTTTGTAGAGCAGTGATTATCACTCCTACTGCTTGTTGGACATCTCTTTCCAAAACCATGCACATTAATATGGAGTTGATCACCCCTTGTGGTGCCACTTGAGTGGGATACCCCTTTCCACAGCTGCCATTCATCTGGAAAGGCATTCCACAAGATTTTTGAGGGTGTCTATGGGAATTTGTGCCAATTCAGCCAAAAGTGCATTTGTGAGGTTAGGTACTGATATTGGAATGGAAGACCTGGGTCAAAACTGGCATTCCAATTTATCCCAAAGGTGTACAGTGGGGTTGAGGTCAGGTTTCTGCAGACCACTCGTTCCTCCACACCAAACTCATCAAACCATGTCTTCATGGAGATGGCTTTGTGCACGGGGCACAGCCGTGCTGGAACAGGAAAGGACCTTCACCAAACTGTTGCCACAAGGTAGGAAGTGCACAATTTTGAAGGGTTACCCTTCATTGGAAAATAATCTAGAGTGGGAAGGAGGGGGTCTTCATATAGTGCAGTTAGTAGATAGAGAAATGGTTATAATTTCGGACAGGGCCTTTCTTTTCTGGTGATTCCCATACTTACAGTTGGTGGTATCATAAGCACAGGGAATGGGGGGAAATATTTGCAAAGCAGTCACAGACAAAAATAAGAACCTAACAGAATTTTTTTTAATAAATCCCTTTATTGTTTTAATCAAACAGAAATTTTAGCTGAATTTTAAATTTAACATTTTCGTACTCCAAATTTAGATATTGCTACTTTCATGCTGGGCATGCCTTAAGCAATCCTGGTGACTACGATCGGTCCCTGCAGAGTTATAGATGCTATTGATAAGGGGAACATTTTGACTTTTAACTAAATGTTTAGATTGCCCCACCTCTGCAGAACTCCAGACATTTCATCTTACAAGGACAATTATACAAAGAGCATATGATCATGATAACATAGTGATAACCCCATGTTCCCTGACCAATTTTACAATTTACCAATACAGTGCATGTACAACATGGTTGACAAGTAAAGATGGAGGAGCACATTGTAGAATATCTTGGGTTTTAAAAGCAAATGCACCAGTTAGACACAGCTATGATAACTTTTTGATATGTAGATTCTAAACCTAATATAAGGGTTGTCTCTTAAGAGTAAGCATAGGTTTCACTTTATTTTAAGTTGAACCTGAAAAAAAAAGATTTCATATAACCTGCTGCTTCAAATATGAAATATTCTGTTTGATACATAGGTTTGTAAATGTGCCCTCTAGTGGTTTTCTTTATAAAATAGGATGTGATTAAAATTCTTTGCTTAAAGTGGACCTGGCATCATATATACAGTATTTTTTTCATGTTAAATAAATGCCTGTTTATTTATTACCTCTCACAGAGATGACATCACTCCCCTAACAAAGCTTTGGAGCACCCAAAGGTGTTCCAGGTCTGTTGCAATTCTATTGCCGATAAAGTGTTTAGGTTTGTCGTGAAGAAAAAGTGGCAACCTCCTGCCCCCTTGTGCATAGGTATTTGAAAACTCTACACAACAAAAATGTCAAAAAAGACACCCAGGATCCTGTACTTCTGAGGCTAACTCCCAGTTGGCTGGTCAGTGTTAGTGAGGTTGCATTAGCATATTTATGATCCTACTTTAAAGCTGTGTATTCTATAGCAGGCAAAGTTTCATGGTTTCACGCATTGCAGGCATTAATATGGACAGGTAAAAAAGATGAGATAAATATTTGTGTTATTACTTTGCATTTATCCTTTAATCTGATATGAATACCGTGTTTTAATCCTGCGTTACTCATCGCACGCTTTCTGACAGTGCCGTTGCCTAAGAGGCCAACTTTTGGCGTCTTTTCTGCCTGCTTAAAATTCTGACATATAGCCAGCAGATTTTACGGGCGTCCATTTTAGACAGATTTGGAATGGCTTAGAAAGTGCGTCCCTAATCAGTACTTTTACTTCTGCAGTATGTTCATTAGTGCTAATTCCAATTGCAATAGCATTTTCTTTAGTTTAATGTGTTTTATATTCCTTCATTGTTACCTCAAGTCATTTAATTTTATTGCATACCAAATCTGATTTCAAAGGGAACTATCTAAAAGCTCTGTACAGTCCTATTTTCAAGGCAGGTAATGAAATTCTGACACATAAAGAAACACTGCAGTAAAAAATAAACTGATTCCTAGCAGTTGTAAAAAGCACAGCCTACCTTACCATATGGCTGCTTTACCTTGATGCCTCAGATTTTCATTCTACGAATCTACAGGTATTGGAGAAAGCTGCTGGGTTTAAAGTGAAGGCCATTTTGAGTAATTATTCCAGTGTTTACCTAAAGAGACTCCAATACCTGCCTATTCATATATATACTCCAGCAAGTTATACTCATCAGTCTGCCTCCCCATGGTGGGAGTCTATGGCTAAGTTCTGGTTAAGAATCGGTCGAGTTCGAAATGCGTCATCTAGCTAGTAGGCATGGAACTCTGTTTCACAACTATGAGCACGTTGCCATCTGACTTCCTCAGGCGAGTCCTTTGCATCAAGATCCTCTGTAGTTTAGCAGGACTTTGGCTAATCGCTGGCTATGGCAGGTCTAGCTATGAATGCAAAAAGTCCCCATAATATGAAATAATATTATTTTTTAACCCTTAAAGTTGTTTTATGTTTGATGCGCTATTTTTCACCTGTTGCTGTGTTTGAAAGCTCCTTTTTTACACTGTACCTGAATGCTTTTTCAACTGGTTTCCCCTGGTGACTGTATGCCAGGAACCATGAATCAGATGGAGACAGAAAATGCTGTAAAAATCACATCTCTTAATAAAATGGTAAATGTGGTACAAATAGTAAATGTAGTCAAAACATAGCCAGGGTATGGTAGCCAAAGCGGATAGCCAGAACAAGCCAGTAATTAGGAAGCCAGAGATCAGCATAGTCAGAGGCAGCAAACAGGATCAGGAACCAGAAGGGATGTCAGCCAGGCATGTCTTCATCACAGCAGAAATTCTTTAGGTATGTTTGACCAAGGCGAAGGCACAGAGGGAATGAACCAGGCAGTTTAAATAGCCAGAAGGGGCTGACTGTAGGATGGACTGACGAGCAGGAAGTGATCACCAGGTGAGCCACTGTGAAACGATGAGTGTTTGCAAATAACCGACAGCTGAGCAACCTGAGCAATGAAAACGGAGAGCCGAGAGGCCAGCCCTGACACTATGATAAGCCTGTGCATTATGGAACACTTTTGAGTGCAGTCTTTTGTTGCAACATTGCAGCGTTATCACACTTATTGCAGTAGTCATGTCCATTACTTTGAGTGGAACTGGATCTGTCTCTTACTCAGAAGCTGTTAGTATCTACTTTTATTTATACATTTGTATTTTGCTATTGGACTAGAGGGCTCTGGACCGGTGGGTGCTCATTTGGATTTTCCGTTTTACTATTTGTAAGCTCTGGTGTCAGATTGTGCTGAAGCTTGCCCATGTAAATGATATCACTCTACCTTCCTATGAGTGCTTGGGCCTCAAAAGTGGCTGCTCAGGCCCAATCACTGTCACATGTGGGAGGACACACACTCCCCCATACTCAGAAGCATTGCTCCATTAGTGTGAGTGGGGGCTCAAGCAGATTAGAGAGAAGGAGAGGGAGCACAGATGGGTGATTATAACTTGCTTGAGGGGGCACTATCAGGAGGCAATGTCATTTTAAGGTTTACATTTTATTTTGACCCACTTGGGGGGCAAAAACTTCCAAATTTATTTTTGTTGATTTTAGTTCAGTGTTTAACGCAATCTTACCAATGAAACTTATTGTTAAACTCAAATTATTGGGTTAAGTCCAACCCTTCGTAATTGGACGTTAGATTTCCTTACCAACAGGCAGAAGATGGTAAAAATTGGCAAATACAATTCCTCAATGCTGTTCCTTAGTACAGGATACCAGCAAGCATGTGTATTAAGCCCTTTCTTGTTTACTTTGCATACTCATAACTGTGTCCCTTGTTTTGAGGTAGACTGAATGATAAAATTTGTAGATGGTACCACAGTTGTTGGGGGAATAAAGGACAGAGGTGGCAACGAGGCTGCATATTGACAGGAAATAGTGGGCCTAGTGAGCTGGTGCAAGGAGAATAATTTAGAGTGAAATTAGTGATTGGCGGTTTGGAGGTAGAGAGTTAATGATTGGTGGTTTGGAGGTAGAGAGGGTACAGGAGTTCCATTTCCTAGGAACAACTGGTGGGCAGAGCTCATCAGAGATTGTATTTTCTGATGAAGCTGTGGAGGGCCAATTTTTCTGAGCAGTCCTCCTCAGCTTCTGTAAGGCTATCCAAGACTTTGCCATTGAGAGTTTGAAGACAAGGGTCTTTCTTTGGCAAGGGTTGTGCCCGGCCCATAATATAAATGCTTTACAGAGGGAGATAAAATCTGTGCATTAAATTTTTACAGATGTGGATCTACATAGTGTTGAGGAAGTGGGTAAAAGTAGATGTCGCCGGAAGCCCAGAGTTCAATGAAGGAGTAATGCTTTGTTTAGACCATTGCATTCTGGTAGCCGATTTAATAGTATTGCTTCCAGCACTACCAGGCTGCAAAATACTATAGCTTCTTATCCCAAACTGTACATCCCTTGAACTCTGGAGGGATTTTCAAATAACTTAGATTGAGGGGTGTGTACTGTATTTACAGTGTGAATGTTTTTATGTGGAAACAGTTTTTATATGAAAGAAGAGAATTATTTTTATGTGTTGGAGCTACATCTGTATTTTATTTTATGATTTTTATTGTAGAATGATAATACATTCCCCTTGATTCATCTTGAATCCTTTAAAAAGACAAAGTGACATTGTCATTCCAAAGCCTAGCTCCAGCCAATATGATTTTTTAAGTGTTACTAAACCTACAAAACCCATAAACAGTAAAACCAGTCTGTATATTCAGTAAAGCATGCTAGTTATACTCATTGTGGAACCTAAGGGGTTCATCTTTTGCATTGTGTATAAAGGCTGTGTGATCCTGTCATTCCGATCCTCCTCTTCAACTGACTCCAGCCCATCTCCTGATAAAACAGAGCATTAGGTGGCAAACTGCACATGCTCAGTTTGGTGTGTATTGCTAGAGAGTTTTTTTTTTTTGGGAGGGTGCATGTGATCAGCACAGGGCCAATCAGCACTGTCCAGACAGAGGGTCAGGGGTCATGCAGCTTCATAGGCAATCAGGGGAGAATAAAAAAAATCTTCCTACAAGCTTTAAAGTAGCTGTGTACCCTGAAATGACATTTTTACCTACAGGTAAGCCTATAATAAAGTACGGTTTAGGAGATATTCTCACTGCAAGCGCCGCTGACGTCAGCAGGCACATGCGCAATGATGTCCTGGCGAAGGCCCGGTGCATAGTGCCGGACCATGCTGCTGAGTCTGCCGTAAAGACAGGCTCCCGCACATGCGCGGGAGTGACGTCTCTCAGCTCCGGCTACTCACAGTGCCGGAGCCGCGTACCCGGAAGGATCCACGGAGGGAACATGGCAGCTCCCTCCTGGGGGACCGGGCGGACCTGCGGGAGCTTCGTTCTAAGGTAAGTATTTCATAATGAGCTAGTGTGCGGTGCATACTAGCTCATTATGCCTTTACCTTGCAGGTATTTTTTTTTTTTTCAGGGGAGGCAACCGCTTTAACCAGACACTGATAGAAGTCACATAACTGCTATATACTGTTGATGAGAAAAATTGAAGTGAATGCAGGGTCCTGGGTTTAGTGACGCTTTAATTAGTTGTTGGTAAGGTGGGAAAGGGTTATTTCTGTCAGGTTTTCATTTCTTTCTGTGATCCCATTTGGGAGATGTTTAATCACTTTTTGTTTAAGTGACTGCTGTAATAGAAATGGGAGCCTGTTAGGATTCAAATATTGGAGCTGCCATTGTTGACTTATTCTTCAAGGAGTAAGCTATTGTGTTGTCATCCATTCTTGTTCACAACTTAATGGGTCACTGACACAGATTAAATGTGTGTGCGTGTGTGTGAAGTGTTAGCACACCTGATAGCCTACACAATCTCCATGAAATGGATGGCAATTAAAAAGATGGTTTGACAGAAGAGTATCTTAAGCAAGTCATATCATATATTATAGTTAAGATTTCTAATAGTGTCAGTTTATGAACTTTGTGTGGTAAGGCTCTGAAAAATAAAAGTAGATCAACAGAATAAATATAGGGATACATTTCCAGTATTCCAATTATTATAATATATTAATTTTGTTATATGCCATTTGTGTACTTATCGTTATTCTGTAAACTTGATATAAATAAACTAAAAAAAGAGGAATTTATGCTTGGGACAAGTCATTAAAAAAACAAGAAAAAAAGAAAGAAACCACCAGGAATGCATCTAAAGGGGAAGGACAGCAGACAAAGGAAAACCCATAGAGGGACATTAAAATGGAAGTAAAGTCGGAAATAAATTGTGAACAGGCAGCTTTTTAACGAAGAGATGACATGCTACAATAAAACAAACTAACCTGCCTTTTCATAGTCTTCTATTGAATGTACACTGAGCCAGGCCTGTACTGGCCATTGGGACTACTGGGAGTTTCCCGGTGGGCCGATGGCTCAGTGGGCCGGTTTCAGAGAGGACTATTTTTTTTTTTCGGCGCTCAGGCAGATAAAGCCTGCTGCCATAATGTCCCGGCCAGCAGTCTTTTATTTACTGTGCTGAATGAGGAGGGAGGAGTTTGAAGCTGTAGCCAAGTCCATGTGGGTCAACCTCACTGGCCAAACAAGAAGAAGGAGCCCGGGAGAGGATGTCAGCAGCCAGTTGGGGGATCCTGCAGTCACATTGCTGAAGCAGAGTATTCTGTGGACTTTAGTTCAGCTTTAAGGGCTTGTTCACACCAACCATATGCTAAAATGTGTGCAGGTTATTGTCCATTGTGTATAGATGGTGCTTTGTGCTGTTCCAACGCAAGGCATCGTTTACTTTTTTCTTTGTTCTGCGGCATGGTGACATGTGGTGAATGCTGCATTTTTATGCATCACACACCACCACACAAGTATGATGTGAACAGGGCACATAGAAAACAGTTGCTTTGTATGTGGGTGTTGCACCTTTATTGGTCAATGCCAGAAGTCTCCAAACTGTTCAGTATGAGGGCCACCTTGTATATTTTAAAAACATTTATGGGCCGGAAAAAAGTCTCCCTTAAATGAGGGTTCCTGTTAGATTCTCTTTTACTTTAGTGGTCCCCATCAGAGTGCTCTTTACATATGAGTCCCCATCAGAGTCCTATTTACATCCTAGTCCCCTTTGCATCACTTATGTTAATGTCCCCATTAGAGTACCCCCTTATATCAGGGTTCCTATTAGAGTTCCTGCTTAAGTCAGGGAATCCATTCAAGTGCCTCCTTACATCCTGTCACCCTTATATCAGGGTCCCTAAAGAGTCCTCCTTACATCAAAGTCCCTCCCTACATCAGGGTCTTCATCAGACTTCATATAACAGCAAAGTCCCTCATTATAGTAGCATTCCCATCAGAGTCCCCCCTTATAGAGTCTGGGTGCAGGTTGGTGAGTTAAAGTGGAGACCATAGGCAACTTCTGTTGATGATAATCCTCAGTCTGTGCAAGAAGATATACCACAGGCTGTGAGCTGGAAAAAATCCTGTAGAGGGCTGGATGTAGCGCTCGGGTCATAGTTTGGAGACCCCTGATCTATGCAGATCCGCGAAGCTCAGCTGACATGGTCTGCACAAGCCCTTAGGTACCATTTCTGTGTCTTTTCACAGTGATCACCAACTAGCAGTCCTTATGAAAACGTTATTATTGTCAGTTTGGTGTGATTACAATGACTTGATCACAGCTATTATACCGTGCACATAAATATATACTGTAGGTGTGCTGAATAACTTATATAATTACAGTAGTAGATATGTGTCCTCATGTGGAGACTAAATCCCTATTAGGATGCAGATAAGCAGACAGCGGGGGGTTAAACTGTCATCTTTTTCCGAAGGAGAAGGCGGTTGGATAACAGGCCTGTTCCTGGAAGATGATACAGCATTAAAGATTCATTACATTGTATTTGATGAAAATTATTAGCAATGATAGAAAGAGAAGCTCTACTTCTTTAGGGGATAGATATTCTGGCACACTGTTACCAAGGATGTAGCTTCTACAGGAAGGCTTACATTTATGTTGTAATAAGGTGCTTTAATTTTATAGTAGGATTTGTGAGAGTGATAATTCACAGAGACAGGAATACAGTCAGGAGTAGCCGGGATACCGGCAGCCATTTTTAGCATTGCCATTCAAAGTGTGTGAGGCTTGCAGGAGCTCAGGTAAGAAGCTAAAATGCAATGCTATCTAGAGATTGGATCCGATGATACTTGCAGCGCTTGAAGTGTATCTGAACCCAAAAACAAAAATGTGATATATTGAAGTTTACCATCTCTCTTTTTTCCTTTATTTTCACCTGGTGATCCGACCAGTAAGTCTGATGTTTTTCAACTTCCTTTAACACACCAAGCTGTCCAATAAAAGTGTCAATCAGAGGAATGAGACAAAGCATATAACCAGGGTTGTTAATAAGGCAGTACAACTGGTCCTGTTGTACTGAGCTCAGGCCCAAGTCTATGTGAAGTTCGCGACGTTCATAGTA
>BLSH010253532.1:1427154-1445601 GCA_018402905.1 Glandirana rugosa | reverse complement strand
CCCCCCCCCCCAAAGCAGCTTTATTATTCATTTCTGCCTAAATTAATTTTGCTAGACCACACTCCCGCTCCTTCTTGCTTACTAGGACTTAAATTACATTTCCCTGGGCCCCATCACATCAACAGAGGGGCCCAGGAGGTGGAAGCAGAAGGAGGGTTGTTTTTCATTTTTGGTGCGTAAGCGGATAAAGTCAGTGCTGCTGTTCTGCTGCACCCCGGGAAGAGGGGGTGTGGGCAGGGTTGGGGGGCTCCGTCAGGAAGGCTGTACGGGGCCCCATGATATCTAACAGCAGCCCTGCATGTAACACTGACATGGGTGCTTATAATGATCAGCGTTTATTAATTTATATAAAACCATTGTCCCCAAAGGAAAAAAAAAAGTTTAGCTGTAACCAGGGCTGGCCCAAGACATTGTGCTGCCTGGGTCCAAGAATGATATGCTGCCCCCCCCCCCCCCACTCCCCAAAAAAAAAAATCACGGTCACCAAAAGGCCCCCACATCCATTATTTAATATCATGGTAATTAAAACTAAAATTTAATTTATCAGAAAGTCAGATTTACATGCAACGGCACCTTGTCTATATGCAAAATGATATGACATGCCATTATGTTCAATTCCAAGGGGTGGGCTACGGTAGTATAGGGGTGGGCTAGGGTAATATAGGGGCAGGCTGGGGTAGTATAGGGGCAGGTTAAGGTAGTATATAGACAAGCTAGGGTAGTATATGGACAGGCTAGGGTAGTAAATGGGCACACTAGGGTAGTAAATGGGCACGCTAGGGTAGTATATGGACAGGCTAGGGTAGTAAATGGGCACGCTAGGGTAGTAAATGGACACGCTAGGGTAGTATATAGGCAGGCTAGGGTAGAATATGGACAGGCTAGGGTAGTATAGGGGCAGGCTGGGGCAGTATAGGGGCAGGCTGGGGGAGTATATAGACATGCTAGGGTAGTATATAGACTGGCTAGGATAGTATATAGATAGGCTAGGGCAGTATAGGGGCGGGGGGCAGTTGTCATTATGACACACAAAACTGCTGGAAAAAAATCTTGGTCATCAATTTGCTGGGTAAATAGAAGAGACAGAGAGGCGGCCGTTGTTCATATTGCTGCCCCCCTCAAAGTGCTGCCTGGGTCCAATGGACCCACTGGGAACCATGGTAGGGCCGGCCCTGGCTGTAACTGCTTATAAAGTGTTAACTAGATTTAATTTTAATTTGTAAGTCAGTTATGTAAAGTCCATCTAAATCTACCAGTGCATCCAACACTTCCCTCCCCCTAGACTGACAATGTTGCTGTCCAAGGGTGTCTACATTGCTCCTCCTTTATTGCATATCTCTTCTGTAATAAAAAGCTTGCCTGTTTGCAGTTATTCACTTTTGGTTCTGCTTTAATGATGTGTTTATTCTGAACACTTGAAATTATTATATTTAGTAACTTCACTTTTGTTGAGGAAAAAAAAAATATTCCCCTCTAGGTGATCTACCGTATGTACATTGCAGGGATTTTAACAAACTGTGTTGCATAGTCCTTTTGTTATCCTGGAGAAATAGCTGTTTGTTTGTCTGTGTCCATGTGAAGAGTGAATCTAATAGGAGTGGTTTTATAATTATCAATCAGCTGCTGCACTTGCAGGGCTCTAATGAGTAAAGTGGCAGATTCTGCATCCCTTTAGATGTGATTTCCCTTTGGCAGTATCTCACAAAAATGACATTTTTGTTGTGGGGGATGCCAAAAATCTGATGTGTATATAAGTCCAGACTTCTGAGAAAACAGTAAGCCAATCACACAAGCAGAAAATTACATTTGCAGGTGGCATACTGCACACCATCTGTGTACAGAACACCTTCAGGTAGCCATATTGCATTGCATTTTACAGAAAATGACATCTCTGCAGATTGAAAAGGATAGGACCTTCTTGAGCCACTCTTTTGTTGTCTTGGCTGTGTGTTTTGGGTCATTGTCATGCTGGAATAACCAACTACCACCCATCTTCAATGCCATGACTGAGGGAAGGAGGTTCTCACCCAAGATTTGATGGTACATGGCCCCCTGCCCATCGTCCCTTTGATGCGGTGACGTTGTCCTGTCCTCTTAACAGAAAAACACCCCCAAAGTATAATGCTTCCACCTCCATGTTTGACGGTAGGGATGGTGTTCTTGGGGTCATAGGCAGCAATCCTCCTCCTTCAAACACGGCGAGTTGAGTTGATGCCAATAAGCTCGATTTTGGTCTCATCTGACCACAACACTTTCACCCAGTTCTCCTCTGAATCATTCAAATGTTCATGAGCAAAATTCAGACGGGCCTGTATATGTGCTTTTTTGAGCTGCAGGATTTCAGTCCTTCACGACATAGTGTGTTACCAATTGTTTTCTTGCTGACTATGGTCCCAGTTGCCTTAAGTAGTTCTGGGCTGATTCCTCCCCGTTCTCATGATCATTGAAACTCCACAAGGTGAGATCTTGCATGGAGCTCCAGACCGAGGGAGATTGACAGTTATTTTGTATTTCTTCCATTTGCAAATAATCGCACCAACTGCTGTCACCCTCTCACCAAGCTGCTTGGCGATGGTCTTGTAGCCCATTCCGGCCTTGTGTAGGTCTACAATCTTATCCCTGACATCCTTGGACAGCTATTTGGTCTTGACCATGGTGGAGAGATTGGAATCTCATTGATTGATAGCTTCTGTGGACAGGTGTCTTTTATACAGGTAACAAGCTGAGATTAGGAACACTCCCTTTAAGAGAGTTCTCCTAATCTCAGCTTGTTACCTGTATAGAAGACACCTGGGAGCCAGACATCTTGCTGACTGATAGGTGATCTACTGCTTATTTTGCTATCAATTTATAACTTTTTTTAAATGTGTTTTTCTGGATATTTGTTTATGTTTATTTGATTATGTTAAAATAAACCTACCATTAAAATGATAGACTGATCATTTCTTTGTCAGTGGGCAAACGTACAAAATCAGCAGAGGATCAAATACATTTTCCCTCACTGTATATCCTTTTAGGTGAGGCTTTTTTTAAAAGTGAACCTTTTACTTTGCTCTCCCATTTTCACTGACATTTTTATGGAAATGAAGACGCTTATTCTTGTTTACCACAAATTTACAGCATGGCTCAAAGGTGTCATCTGCAAAACTTTTGGCATTTTACATGTGTATTTCTGCTCTGTATTTAGCTGTTTGGTTGGCGTTCTGCTTTAAAGCAATACCAATATTTTGTTTGTTAAATGGAATGTTCAATTGCCAAATTCCGTTACAAACAGCAGCCTTTCAAGTTAGTGAACATATGAAACCAGGAGCAATGGAGACATGGAAGAAGTGACCTAATTTCCATTCATGTCCCAAAGCTATTCTCTCAGCCTCTCGGAACTGTTATATTGTACGTTCGAGGCTCTTGTATAGTGCATATATTTACTCAGATTGAGCCAAGGGACCGTGTAACAAAGTTTTCCTGGTAGACCGTCATCTTTGCGTCCTGCAGGAGCTCTGTGCGAGCGAACATCTGTGAGCATGAGAACATGTCGAATAAGAACATACTATTACTATTCTACGGCTCTTTGCTTCATTCCAATGTTAATGTCTTGATTCCATCCAGAGGCATCCTAAACTGGACACCGCGATCAATTCACTAACCAAAGCGTAGAGTCAGAAGTGGCCCCTGGGGACCCTAATTGCAGGATACACCCATTGAACTCAGATGCAGTCTTCAGTGATGACAACTTGAACATCTGGTATCAGTTTTAATATACAGGCTCTGTCACTTAGTTTAGTAGCTGGATTACCTTAATTGTCATCTGGATTTTATTAAGCAAACATTTGTAACACCATTACTTCATATTAGAAGTTCAATAAGTAGTAAAAGTGGACATTTCAGTAACTTTACAATAGTAATAAAAATAATAATAATACGTCTGAATGAATATATTCCTGACATGTTACAATGTACAACAGTACCATTTGCTGATTAGGAAGCATCCTTGAACATCCTTCAAGAAAATGTGGTCTTGTGGCTACAATACTATCTACCCTCAGACCTCCACTGCTCCTTTCTAAGGGCAAGTTTACACCAGCCCACATGGTAAAATGTGTGCACGTTGTGTAGGGGTGATATGATGCATTTTTATAATGCATCACGCTTTTTTTAATTTTTTTTTTAGCCTGTCAGCTTGGGAGTCTGTAACATTGCTACTGACAAATACTGTAATATCCTCTCTTATAGGATGATATAATGTGTAGTAACTGTGTTTTTTTCTTAATTTTTGCTCAAAATACCTTATTTAGAGCGCCGCTGGGCGCTCATGTGACCTCCCGCCTCTTTCCTCCTCTCCTCCCAGCTGACCTCAGTGGGGAATCTCAGCCCCTCCCACTGTAGTGCTCAGAGCGGGGAAAGAGAGTGCCAGCAGGTCACGTGGCGCTGTAAATAAAAGTATTTTGCGCAATAATTTAAAAAAAAACACACAAAAACACAGTTACTGCACATTATATCATCCTGTAAGAAAGGGGAATACATGATTTGTCAGTAGTGACTTTACAACCACTTTAAGATATACAACACAGAGTTAAGGTGTGCCCTTGTGTTGAGTCTGTGTTGATCTATGCAGTGTTAGTAAGAGAGAAGGCATCTGCACTTCAAATTAATACCCATAGTTAAAGGTTTATTGAATGATCCGGTAGAAGACAGACCACCCATTCTATGCCTGCTAACACGTTTCACTCACATTGTGCTTAATTGTAAAGTAGGTGATCTGTGCAGATGAATCCAGGGTCATGACAGTGGCGTCTGGTGCTGATTTTTTTTTTGAGCCCCCCCATCGCTCGATCAATCGCCTGCCCGCCTACTCATTCGCCCACCAGGCCACCCGCTAGCCCCGCACTTACTCCATCCAGGTCACGGCTTTGGTGGCTTTCCCCCTGCATCTCCTCCTGAGTCTCGGTGGTCGCTTCTCCTTCCAGCCAATCAAGTCTTAGGACTCCCTGCCAATAGGGTCTTAGGACTACTAGCCAATCGGATCTTATAACTCCCAGACAATCGGGTCTCAGGACCTTTATATACTAACTACCCTATAAAAGATAGATGCTTATACTTACCTATTCTCAGGGTGCTCTTGTCTGTGCATGTGATCTCCTCTGTGTCAGCCAGTGCCAGCTACAGAGATTAGAAGAGAGCGCTCCGACCACGGATGGAATGCCTGAGCAGTGACATCACCTGTAGGATTACTATGGGTCATCCAGTGTCGGCACTCCTTCCTCTCCCCTGAAGCTTCTGCTAGATGGCACAGGGGAGCTGAATCACATATGACTAGACCGGAGCGGCCTGATAATAGGTAAGCATGTTCATCTTTGTTCTACAGCAGGGGGGGGCAATTCACCTTCCCAAGGGGCCACATGAGAAACTGGGACTGTTAAGGAAGGCTAAACTGAATTAATATGCTTAATATTAATTTTGGACCTGGGAAGATCCATAAGTACATGAAAATATGGAAAACAAATACCTGGTGTTAGGAACACTAGGTACAATTGCTCATGAAATAAGTCTCTTTCAGGCGGGAGGTTGGGGGTGTTAAAAATGAACAGCTGGGCCACCGGTTTTCAAACTCACGCACTGAGTTCAGTGAGCAGGCAGACAGGCTCAGAAAGACATGCTGACAGTGGAGGCATCACGGGCCAGACAGGGAAAGTCAAATGGCCTAATGTGACCCTGGGGCTGCAATTTGCCCATGTCTGTTCTACAGGGTAGTTATTATAGGTGTTGGATGGGGTAGGAGCAGTTTTAAGATTAGATAGTTCTAGCCTGGAATTCTACTTTAAGTAAAACTAATAGTAGGCGTGTTGGCATTTGAAGTGATATTTTTAGTGTGTTTGTCTAAAAATATACTTTGTTGCAATTGATCTGTTCTCATTTACAATGTATTATGATATCATTTCATTCTTATATTCTTTTGACACAGATTCTAAAACAGAAGCATAGGAACTTTTAAAGGAAATGTAACAGTCTATGGACAATCTGCGCTGACGTGCAAGAAGAAAACATCTGTTGGGTAAAGTCTGATTTATATTTTATAGATTTTTTTTTTAATTCAGGGCTGGATAGTAATTGGAATGTAAGAGTCACTGAAATGATTTCCATTAGGCAAAACACCCAGAAACCACTTTCAGAATTCAGAGTAAAGCTACGTTGTTGTCATTCACATTTATACCAGTTAGGATTTATTCTAATTTTTATTTAACCCTATTATACCCTAACCCTACTTTTATTTCTAATTTGCATCAGATATACTTATCCAATACTAAAGTATATACAGTATATCATGTGTGGGTATATATATATATATATATATATATATATATATATATATATTGAATTTATATTATTTATAATATACACTACATACGGTAACTCACAAAAGTGAGTACACCCCTCACATTTTTGTAAATATTTTATTATATATTTTCATGTGACAACACTGAAGAAATGACACTTTGCTACAATGTAAAGTAGTGAGTGTACAACTGTATAACAGTGTAAATTTGCTGCCCCCTCAAAATAACTCAACACACAGCCATTAATTTCTAAACCGCTGGCAACAAAAGTGAGTACACCCCTAAATGAAAATGTCCAAATTGGGCCCATTAGCAATTTTCCTTCTCCAGTGTCATGTGACTTTTTACTGTTACTAACTCAGGTCCCAGGTGTGAATGGGGAGCAGGTGTGTTAAATTTGGTGTTATCGCTCTCACCCTCTCATACTGGTCACTGGAAGTTCAACATGGCACCCCATGGCAAAGAACTCTCTGAGTATCTAAAAAAAAAGAATTGTTGCTCTACGCAAAGATGACCTAGGGTATAAGAAGATTGCCAGGACCCTGAAACTGAGCTGCAGCACAGTGGCCAAGACCATATAGCGGTTTAACAGGACAGGTTCCACTCAGAACAGGCCTCACCATTGTCGACCAAAGAAGTTGAGTACACATGCTTAGCGTCATATCCAGAGGTTGTCTTTGGGAAATAGACGTTTGAGTGCTGCCAGCATTGCTGCAGAGGTTGAAGGGGTGGGGGTCAGCCTGTCAGTGCTCAGACCATACGTCACACACTGCATCAAATTGGTCTGCATGGCTGTCATCCCAGAAGGAAGCCTCTTCTAAAGAGGATGCACAAGAAAGCCCGCAAACAGTTTGCTGAAGACAAGCCTAAGGACATGGATTACTGGAACCATGTCCTGTGGTCTGATGAGACCAAGATAAACTTATTTGGTTCAAATGGTGTCAAACGTGTGTGGCGGCAACTAGGTGAGGAGTACAAAGACAAGTGTGTCTTGCCTACAGTTAAGCATGGTGGTGGGAATGTCATGGTCTGGGGATGCATGAGTGCTGCCGGCACTGGGAAGCTACAGCTCATTGAGGGAATCATGAATGCCAACATGTACTGTGACATACTGAAGCAGAGCATGATCCCCTCCCTTCGGAGACTGGGCCGCAGGGCAGTATTCCAACATGATAACGACCCCAAACACACCTCCAAGACGACCGCTGCCTTGCTAAAGAAGTTGAGGGTAAAGGTGATGGACTGGCCAAGCATGTCTCCAGACCTAAACCCTATTGAGCATCTGTGGGGCATCCTCAAATGGAAGGTGGAGGAGTGCAAGGTCTCTAACATCCACCAGCTCCGTGATGTCATCATGGAGGAGTGGAAGAGGACTCCAGTGGCAACCTGTGAAGCTCTGGTAAACTCCATGCCCAAGAGGGTTAAGGTAGTGCTGGAAAATAATGGTGGCCACACAAAATATTGACACTTTTGGCCCAATTTGGACATTTTCACTTAGAGGTGTACTCACTTTTGTTGCCAGCAGTTTAGACATTAATGGCTGTGTGTTGAGTTATTTTGAGGGGACAGTAAATTTACACTGTTATACAAGCTGTACACTCACTACTTTACATTGTAGCAAAGTGTCATTTCTTCAGTGTTGTCACATGAAAAGATAGAATAAAATATTTACAAAAATGTCAGGGGTGTACTCACTTTTGTGAGATACTATATATATATATATATATATTTTTTGGTTGGGGGGGGGGGGGGACAATGTACATATATGAGTTGAATATCAATATGCTGCACAAGATGTCCAATGTTATATTTATTACCAAGAAACGTTTCTCCTGTGTTCCACTCTGGTTTTGTTTCACTTTGTTACTAGAGCTTTACTTTTTCCGACATGGCTAGGCATTACTGCCTGTCATTCTGCTGTCCCATGTCTTGCTGGACATTAACCACTTGCTTACTGGGCACTTAAACCCCCCTCCTGCCCAGACCAATTTTAGTCTTTCAGCGCTGTCGCATTTTAAATGACAATTGCGCGGTCGTGCAAAGTTGTACCCAAAACAAAATTTATCATTTTTTTCCCCACAAATAGAGCTTTCTTTTGGTGGTATTTGATCACCTCTACGGTTTTTATTTTTTGTGCTATAAACAAAGAGCGACGATTTTGAAAAAAGAACAATATTTTTTACTTTTTGCTATGATACATATCCAAAAATATATATATAAAAAAAAATTATTCATCGGGTTTGGCCGATATATATTCTTCTACATATTTTTGGTTAAAAAAATTGCAATCAGCGTATATTGATTGGTTTGCGCAAAAGTTATCGCGTCTACAAACTATGGGAATTGATTCATGGTGTTTTTATTATTATTTTATTTTTTACTAGAACTGGCGGCGATCTGTGATTTTTATTGTGACTTTGATATTGGGGCGGACATGTCGGACATTTTTGACACTTTTTTGGGATGAACAACATTTATACAGCGATCAGAAATGTAAATGTCCACTGATTACTGTATAAATGTCATTGGCAGTGAAGGGGTTAACTGTTTTCCTTGTATGGGTTCTAACTGTGTGGGGCTGGCAGGGACATAACAGATCTAACTGATCCAAGTGACAGGGATCAGTAGATCTTTCATGTTCCCCTTCACAGAACTGAGAACCGTCATGTTTACATCGATGCAGGGGCGTAACGATAGGGGTTGCAGGGGTTGCGGTTGCAACCGGGCCCCATGCTCCAGGGGGCCCATGTGCTTCCCTTGTACACCTGGATAGGAGTGATGGCGAGGGTGGCATTTAGAAGGTTTATTTATTCCATTTTCCTCCTAATGCAGGAGATTGGTTCCTCTATATGCTGCCCCTGCCGCCCCTCCTATCCAGTTTACTTGTCTTCTGCTGTTCCCAGGGTCCCGCTGTGGGACCGTAATAAAGGGACCCGTGAAAGGAGTAAAGGGCCCCAGGATTAGCAAGAAGAGGGAAGGGCCCTGGCCAGAGGTCAGGGGGGCCCTTCCTAATTTCTTGCACCCGGGCCCTGAAGGTTCTAGTTACGCCTCTGCATCGATGGTTCCCCATTCTGCAGCTCTTACAGGCGATCGCGGGTCATGAGCAGACATCGAGTCCGCCTGACCCGCGGGCATGCCCACGCAGCGTGCGGCGGCCATGCACATGTGCCACCACCGCCTGTGAGTGTGCGCCGAGAGTGTGCACAAGGGCGGATGCCCATGGACGTCCACCGGCCAATTCAGACCCTCGCTGTAGCCGTCTTTCGGCTATAGCACAGATCTGAACTGGTTAATGAACATTGGGCAGAGTTGGCAGAATCATAGGCAATTTGGGCCTCTTAACCACTTCCTGCCCAGTCTATTGACAAATGACGGCGGGGCAAGGGGGTTCATTATCCTGACTGGACGTCATATGACATCTTCAGGATAACATTGCGGTGATCGGTGGTGCCGTGGGTCAGTCTGACCCACTGCATTACCGACCGAGGTAAAAGGCTTCCATCAGAAGCCTTTTACCATGTGATCAGCCGTGACCAATCATGGTTGATCACAGTGTAAATAGGAAGAGCCGTTTATCGGCTTTTCCCCTGCTCAGAGGAGCCCCCCTCAGGATCATCCCACTGGACCGCCAGGGAGCCGACCAGGACCACCAGGGAGACCCCCCCCGGGACACCATGAGGAAGCCGCCCAGGGACCACCAGGGAGCCCCCACTAGACCACCAGGTAAGGGCAATACAGTGCACTGTAGGGATGGCACTGTGCCCATATATGATGCCTGCCAGTGCCATCCCTAACAATGCTATATACACCAGTGCCATGTACCAGTGCCCACCTGTGCCACCTATCAGTGCCCACCTGTGCCACCTATTAGTGCCACCTATCAGTGCCCAGCAGTGCCACCTATCAGTGCCCAGTGCCACCTATCAGTGCTGCCTATGAGTGCCCATCAGTGCCGCATATCAGTGCCACCTATCAGTGCCCATCAGTCTTTCTTATCAGTGCCGCCTATCAGTGCCCATCAGTGCTGCATATATGTGCCCCATCATCAGTGCAACTTTATTATTGCCACCTCATCAGTGCCAGTCTGTACTGCCTTATCAGTGCCCATCAGTGTAGCCAAATCAGTGCCCGTCAGTGATGGAGAAAATGTACTTATACAAAGTTTTGTGACAGAAACAAAAAATTTTTTTTTTCAAAATCTTCGGTCGTTTTTTTATTTGCAGCGCAAAAAATAAAAACCGCAGGGGTGATTAAATATCACCAAAAGAAAGCTCTATTTGTGGGAACAAAATGATAAAAACGTGTTTGGGTGCAGCATTGCATGCCCTCGCAATTCTCATTCAAAGTGCAACATCAATGAATGCTGAAAATTGGTCTGGGCGGGAAGTGTTCTAAGTGCCTGGTATTGAAGTGGTTAAGAATGTCAGGTTGATGAAATGCGTCGGGAAGAGGAGGGAGTGTCGTCATCACACATACTACTCCCGAAAGTGACTTATATACACCCAGAAATCAGGTCTGGATAGGGTAACCAAGCACACAGGTGGCCTGTGGAGCAGGGAAAAGTACTAAATTATGTGAGTGGTCATTACTCATGTGTTTTTATGGGAGTTTTAATAAAAGTTATAAAAGGTTTTCTAATATTAGATCTTTCCTTGTTTCCTCCATGGTTACTTCTAATATTTACAGAGACATACTGGTGAGAGAAGAGGATTTGATTCTGGCTTGAGAGACCCTGGAAAATGGAATCACTTGTGGCATTATAAGCACATAAAGACTTACCTTATAGAGGTGGTCATGGCAATCTGGTTCTGTTCTCTGGTGTGGAGGTGCAGGATCATGCATGGGATTCACGGATGAATTAATATATGATTTGGAGAAAAATTGCACAGCACTGAGCACTTTTTTTGGATTTTACTTGAAAGTCTATTGCATGGACAGTTTGAAGCAGCACAAACTCTTTTAAGATATTTTGTTTAGTTTTATTTTTTATGATATTTATTTGATATTTGATGTAAGCACACATTGGCGATGTATAAGCGGTGATTTATATTAATTTGTCTTATGTCCTGTAGCTTCAGTTCACATGAATGCACTGTGTTGGTGTGCGCTGAGAAAACACCAGGACAGGTTGCATTTTTACTCAGCATGTTGGAACAAACTTCAGCACATCGCATAGAGTTGAATGAAATGTCATTTTTTTTTTTTTTTGGAAAAAAGTAAACAGTGTGATGCCTTGTAACAAAAGACATAACGCGCACCCACTGGTATGAATGGCTAAGGGAGCTCTCTTTTCAGAAAGGAATAATAGCTGTTGGAGTTTGCCAAACTCAGCAAAAGTCAGACCACAGTGAAAATAAGTCAGGGAGTGGCACAAAATAGGCATTTTGGCAGTTTTATTTCATCACGATTAGCCTTGTTTTTGGGAGGCACAAGAAACAAGAGATGACCATATGCATATATAGCATACTGTCATTGGAATACTGTTGGCATCACCGATGGAAATTGTGTCATTAGCAGTATGACTACTGATGGGTGTGACAATGTTTGTTGTATGGGGTATTTCCAATGGATATTTGTAGCATGTTTGTAATGATGGACAGGAATGTGTGCTGGTTATGATTCATGGCAATACTGATAGTGGATTACTTGCTTTAGCACAATTTGTGGCATAATATCAGGGATGGCTATTGAGGTTTTGTGATTTTCTGACTAATTTACATAGAATATTGCAGCCGATATATTCTTGCTAACAATGTTTGTCGATATAGACAACAGTAGTACTTAATGGTATAGCAATATGGTTAACTTTTTTTATTAAGGGTATAGTAATAAAGCAGTGAATGTGACATTTACAATCACTGTTGGTGTATCTAATGTGTACATAACCAAAGTCACAATAGCTTAGCTACATGCAACAGTTGAACAATTTTCAGTGGGCACAATACATTCTCAAACATGACACGATCTGCATGGAGTGTGCATGTCCTCCCGGTGCTTGTGCGGGTTGCCCCTGGGTAGCCGGGTTAATTGACTTCTGTCTAGATTGGCCCTAGTATGTATGAATGTGAGATAGGGACCTTAGATGTTAGGCTCCTTGAGGACTGTTGTGAAAGTACAGTACATGTAAAGCTTTGCATAAAAATGTTGGCGCTATATAAATACTAATAAAAATAATAATAATAATGGTACATACCACAATATCATATACGTTTAGTACCACAGAGGAGGTTTTGGCTAAAGCATACTTGTGTAATGATTATAATCTGGCATACACCAAGCATCCGACCATGAAGGATGCAGATACTCGTGCTGTTAGGCTTGCATTGACATTGAAACAGTTATCACAAGCTGCATGTCTGCCGCTGGAAACCCTAGGTGGGATTAGGTATTAAAACAGATATCCAGCATAAGCAATTTTCTCTAAATTTAAAAGGCATGTGTATTGTTCCTTAAATCTCACTGTGCTTTGTGTATTTCCTAAAAATGTGCAGTAATCCATTGTGAAACTTTACCTCTGTGCGAGGGCTTCCTGTAATAAAGACCGCTCACTGCTGCTCTCTCTCCTTGTGCAGGGTGACTGGTCTTTTCTCTGCCCCTTCCTATAGCTGTTTGCAGGCAGCCTGTAGAGGACAGCTCTACTGTCCGCACAGGCTATGTACAGCACAGTGAGTTCAGCTTTAAGGCAGACACATTAAAAGACAAAGGTCCATCTATGCTCTCATCAACTTATAAACAAATAAAAGGTGCAAAGTAAGATTCTAGTTTGGCCTCTTGTTCTTTAGATTATATGGCCACTGTATTGCCTAAACCCTACTCTGGACAATGTACATAGGCTTGCAAAATGGAAATCTGATGACCAAACACAGAAAAATATCTGCCTTGACACATTTCATGGTGATAAAATGTAGGTGCCTGTGTTACCTGTGTATATAGAAATGCTGGGGTGTCTTCCTGACACTCATTAGGTGTGAAGAAGTGGCTTGGACAAGCTATATAATGCCTTCAACATTACAGAACAAGTCCAGTTGGGTGTGAATAATTACTAATAACTATAGCAACCTTTCTCAACCTCTTTACTACAGAGGGAACTTTTACTAAAACCAATGTATCAGTGGGTCAACATTGTTGGTCAGTAGAGAGGATTCAGCCTTTGCAGTGGTTAACAGAATGCCACCTTTATGGACAGATAAAGAGATAGTTGGTGTCATGCTGCTGGTTTTGCAAAGTAGCATTGGCCCAAGAATTATGCAGGCACCATCAGATGGGAGGTCAATTGGCCACAGCTCAAGGAACCCCTAGTAACCTCTAGAGCAGTGGTTCTCAACTCCTGTCCCACTAACAGGCCAGGTATGCAAGATAACTGAAATGCATCACAGGTGATATAATTTGCTGCTCAGTGCAGTATTCTGGTCTGCAACTCCCCAAGGTAATACTTAAAATCAGGCCTGTTGGTGGGTCCTAAGGACCGGAGTTGAGAACGACTGCTCTAGAGGAAACCTAGGAATGACTGAGCTATGCCATGGTGTGGAAAAACAAGAGTCTTCATAAACATAAGGAAATAACCACACCTACAAAAGCCCTTATAGCTATGGATAGAGTGTGGAAGGTTGTTGTGCTTTTGTCTTTTTAAGGTTACTTTGTAGTAAAGCAAGGAAGCATAAAAACCTCTGTAGTATATTAATGAGCTTTAATAAACAAAAATGCTGTACCTACAAACTATGTACAATTTTAGGACAACAATACAGGACATACAGAATATCACAAAATATGCATACTATATACAAATGCACAAACTATCTATCCTTTACAGCAAATGAGCATGGAACAATGCATGCAATAGGGAATACACTAAAAATTACTTAACTTGGGTTGTAGATTTAGTGTCATCCCCAGGTGAAGCTCCCTCCTTGCACAGACTTTCTTAGATCTTATGCTGAAATTGAGTCATCTTCATTCTATCCAGGATCTCTTCCAGACTGCTCCTTGCTGCTCAGAGTCCTACATGACTTCTCTGTGTCTTCAGCACATGGCTGAGTACAAGTCCTTTGTTCCCTTCCCCTATTTTCTGCCAACATCACTTCCTGTTGCATGAGCTCCATGAACCAGCCAAGCAAGTTCATTAGCATATCAATAGGAGAAACCTAGCTTCTAAAAACAATACACGATAACCAAAATGCATCATTTCATATATTCATGCTATAAAAATCACTAAAATAGCCATAGCAAAGCAAAGGGTTACACTTCTATCCTATATTAATACTTCCTGATATACCCTACTTCCTGTCCTGGCAACCACACAGGAAGTGAGGAGAAATATACCCAGTAGGTACACATACAGTAAAAAAAACAACAACAAAGGTTTATTGGTCACTTTGCCGTTGTATACCGTTGTTATAGTAGCAGATAGCTACCATAACCCCGGTATCTTTTTTTTCAGCCGGCGATTCTGCACAAGATAAAAGTGGTCTCAGTGGCGGATTCGCCGCAAGATCACTTTTATCAGTGGCGGGAGAGGTGCCCCCCCTCCCACCGGTTTCTGGTCATCTCCGCCGCTTACCGGACCTGCCGGCAGCGGCGGAAATGATCGATTCCTCTCCTCCCAGTGTCCGTGAGCGGCTGAAGCCATTCACTCAGCTCCATAACATCGCAGGGTGGAAGCGACATCACAAGTCACTTATGCCCATTGCTCTTAAAGGGCCCCTTTTTTTTATTGCACTGTCATTTTTTTCAAATTATTATTTTTTTTTTTTTTTGCATTTTACTGTAAATATGAGATTTGAGGTCTTTTTGACCCCAGATGTCATATTTAAGAGGTCCTGTCATGCTTTTTTTCTGTTACAAGGAATGTTTACATTTCTTGTAATAGGAATAAAAGTGATCATTTTTTTTTTAAAAAAAGAACAGTGTAAAAATAAAAAGTAAAAAAAATAATTTAAAAAAAAAAAAGTAAAGCGCACCGTCCCCGCAAGCTCGCGCGCAGAAGCGAATGCATACGTAAGTCCCGCCCACATATGAAAACGGTGTTCAATCCACACATGTGAGGTATGCGATTGTTAGAATGAGAACAATAATGTTAGCACTAGACCTCCTCTGTAATTCAAAACTGCTAACCTGTAGAATTTTTTAAACATCGCCAATGGAAATTTTTAAGTTGCAAAGTTTATCGCCATTCCGCGAGCGGACGCAATTTTGAAGCATGACATGTTGGGTATCATTTTACTCTGCGTAACATTATCTTTCACAATATATAAAAAATTGGCCTAACTTTACTGTTGTCTTATTTTTTAACTCAAAAAATGTATTTATTTTTTTAAAAATTGCGCTTGTAAGACCGCTGCGTAAATACGGTGTGACATAAAGTTTTGCAATGACCGCCATTTTATTCTCTATTGTGTTAGAAAATAAAATAATGTTTTGGGGTTCTAAGTAATTTTATAGCACAAAAATACCAAACTCCAAAAAGAGGCTCGGTCTTAAAGTGGTTATATCTGAGAATGCAGTGGGCAGTGAAAGTGACCACCATATTTGGCCAATATAACAAACTGGTAAAGGTGTTAATTGACTGGGAAGGTTCTTGCCACACTGCTGGGTAGGGGCAAAAAAATCTTCTTTAGAGACTCACCAAGGCATATAAGATGTCAGCTGCAATTATAGTCTGCATTTTCAGCTCAGAGTGGATGGATCCTTTGAATGATATACGCTCATTTATAACGCTTTGCCATGAGAACAGTAGCTGAGTATCATAGTCTGGACATTAGACAGTACTTTATCATGTGAGCTAGAAGAATGCTGATTTCGATAATTCCTTGTTTATGTGGGTCACATCTAATTAAACGCCTTCTCAGGAAGTTATCAGCGCAGAACACCAGGATAACCTTTTCTGACCATAGAGGAAATCAAGCCGTCCTCGTTCTTCTCTTACCTGCAATGTATTTGAGGAAAAAGAAATTGTCAATTAGAGGAGTAAATGTACTGATCACTCCGGCTCTACAGCTGCATTTGACATTATTAATTATCCTGGAAGGAGTATGATTCTTTTAATTAAATTTAATGAAGTCATTTTTGACTCTCCCATGTTCCAGGGGTTTCTAAAGAGAGGCGTGTGGACCGCTGATATAAAATACTATGAAAAATGAAAATAAAAAATATTTTTAAAAAGCTTTTTAGTAAGTTAAAATTGTAATAAGTTAATTTTAAGTTACCAAACTCTGTCAATTTACCATTTGTCTGAATTAATGGGGAGTTTTCCAAAGATTTTACAGAAATATTTCTATGTTCATCTTAAAGCTGAATTTCAGGTAAACAGCTAAATATGCAGATGAAATTCATATACTGGAGCTATTGTACCTGGAAAAGTATTTTATTTCTGTCCATCGGGTCTGGAGATGTACACAGCTGTGCCACACAGCATAGCCTTATCTGGCAGGGCATTTTTCTTTGTGGCAATTATGTAACGGATCTTTCTCCCCCTATCAGAAAACTCCAGCATATGAGCATTGCAGCAAGGCTGATTGGCTCTTTATGCTGCCCCTATCTCTTCCAGGCTGAGCTCTGCTGTACATTGGCTTCAAGATGCTGATACCAGGTTAAATTCAGGTACTTGCCCTGCTTGTGTTTAAAATAGGAACTTGGGTTTATTAAATTATTACAGGTACTTATATATAGCGCTGTCAATTTATGCAGTGGTTTACATATTTATTATCATCCCCTGCCCTCAAGGAGCTTACAATCTAAGGTCCCAACTCACATTCATACATACACATACTAGGGCCAATTTAGACAGGGGCCAATAAACCTACCAGCATGTCTTTGGAGTGTAGGAGGAAGCCAGAGTACCCTGAGGAAATCCATGCTGGCACAGGGAAAACATGCAAACTCCAGGCAGGTAGTTGAGGAAGTTTTTGATAATGTAACGGGGGCTAGGCTGCGTTCTGACGTCACCAGCTTGCCGTGCAGGGAAATTCAGTGTGCTGGATTCCTATGCTGATTTATACACAGATTGCCAGTTTTTATTCTTTGTAATCTGAGTATTTTATCTGCTGAAATAAACCATTTGGAAACTATACAGAGAGCACTTAGATCTGTCTTTCTATCATCTATGTCTGGGACATTCTGACCCCCCTGGGAGGGAGCCGGTATGGAAGTGGAGTGGTCCTGAGATTGAAGCCTGATGGGTAAAGGTGCAGTAGACCTCCTGTTAGCTCAGGGGTCACGTCCTGCAGGTGAGCGAAACAAGCAGAATTGTGGTGGAGGAGACACTTGAATGGTAGTTTTCTATTTCTGCTGATTCATGGATTCTTCCCTCTGCTTTGTACTTGCTGGGACTTTTTGGGCAATATGTGTACTTTATTACTCAAGTTTTAATTGTTATCTCATTCCGGATATAATATTTTTTCTGACCCATTGTGCTGCACTTTTGACATATATAGGTAGTGCCTTGGTTGGGATTTGAACCAACAACCCTAGTGCTAAAGTGAGCAATTGCAAACACTGTAAAAAAAAATCAGGTACTTACCAGTGCCTGGGGTCCAGTGATGTTCTCCCAAAGATAGATCTTTTTACAGCTGTGGGTCTCCGGTGCTGCCATCTTGGATACAAGCTCATGCAGCACTTGGTAAGTGTTGTTGTAGTCTCCTGGGGCATGTTATGTTTCCGAGTAGGCTGCGGGAGGGGGCAGGGTGGGACAAGGTGTCATCCTCAGGCAAAGATTGGGAACAAAGGTGGGAACAGGTATTGATAATAATCTGTATTTGCCCCCCCCCCCAAAAAAAACAAAAACCTGTGACTCAGTTACAGGCTGGAGGGTAGGACAGTAGGAGTGGATAGGGTACTAGGGTGCCTTCACCGGTCCGTAACCTCACATTCTATTCTTAACTTTTTAACCGAAAGGTAAACGAGTAACGAAAATGAATCGATCCGATGTTCTATTCGTCTAGCTTACACTAGTTCAAGAAAAAATTTTGACTGGAGGTCCGTCTATATCTTATGTGTTTAATTGAGTCCTGAAGTTCTTTACGAAAAAAAATTCCACCTTGCACTGAGATTTTGACTTAGGGACAACGAAACGAGGATGGGAGGTCGGACATTGACTCAGTGTCCAAAAACAAAAAAAACC
>BLSH010253532.1:1405379-1418840 GCA_018402905.1 Glandirana rugosa | reverse complement strand
GGATTATTTATTTTTCTTGTTAAAGTATTTTATTGCAAGATATAACAGACATCAAACAAGGATTGCGATACAGAGATCTAATAGAGAGGGAGCCAATCAAGCCGGTGGTGAAGTATTAGGTAACATTAAACATAGGCAATGCTAGAAAAACAGGCTCATATTAAACAGGTGATGCAGTACCAAACAAGGCGGACGGTACCAGACACAACAGACTACCCATCCACGGGGAGGATTTTCCCCTAGTGGGCACCCCTATCGGGATCAAACTGTACCCACGAGGGAAGTCCGTTCGCTAGTTGAATGCAACTAAGGGTTTTCAGCGTGTCCGGCACTATCCGACTAATGAAGAAAGGGAAAAATTGGCTTATATAGATCACTGAGTGAGGGTTGGAGCTGGCTCCAAGTAGATATAGAAGGTAGGAAAGGAGTAAGCAGAGGGGGGAGGGGGGGCAGAGGGGGGGGACGGAGGGGAAAGAGAGCAGGAGACAGGAGGTCAGAGGAGAAGAGAAGGGGAAGGGGAAAGGGGGATTCCGCCTGGTGGGTATGATACTCGTTTCCACAACCAGTGATGAGAACACAGGGGTTAGAGAAGTTGCATCACCATGGGCGTAGGGTCTCAAGGTCAAATGAGGGGGGGAGAAATAGTCTAATCCAAGGGGTCCAAAGTTTTTCAAATTGAGTGGGGGACTCTTTGTCAATAGCCTCCATCTTGGCGTGTATGAGATATCTGGTCATTCTGGATTTAGTGTCCGTGATGGATAAAGATGGGGACTTCCATGCCTTAGCTATGGTTTGTCTAGCTGCAGTCAGGAGGGATAAGAAAAGTTTGAAATGCTTGTTGGGGAGCATTTCCGGTTTTAGGCTCAAAAGGGCTTGTTTGGGGTCTAGAGGCAAGGGCAGTTTAAACAGTTGAGAGGCCATACTAAATATTTCAGTCCAGAAAGTCTGTGCTACAGGGCATTGCCACCAGATGTGGAGTAGGGTGCCGGAATCGGGGCAGCCTCTAAAGCAATGGGAAGGGTAACCTGGAACGAATTTAGCTATTCTTGAAGGTACTAAGTACCAGCGTGACAGTAATTTATAATTTGTTTCGACTGCTTGCACATGTGGGGAAGAGCTTTTGGTGTAGGCCCATATGGCCGACCAATCAGATGGGTCAATGGGGAGGCCCAGATCCTGTTCCCATTTTTTGATATATGAGGGGCCATCTGGGTCAGGGGCGTTCATGAGTTGTGTGTAGAGTGTAGAGATCAAGCCCTTCAGGTGAGGGTCTCGCTTGCAGACATTTTCAAATTCCGACAGTTTGTCGAGGTGTGAATTGTTTACGATGATGTCTGAATAAAAGTTTTTAATTTGAAGGTAACGGAAAACCTCTGATACAGGGATTATTTATTTTTCATAGGTATTTACTATAGCACCATCGCTTTAGGCATCAATTTGCATACTATTTATTCACATTTGTTCTTGCCCTCAGGGAGCTTACAATCTAAGGTCTCTATCTCAGATGCACACATACTCATGCTAATTTAGATAGGAACCAATTCATCTATCTTTGGTGTGTGGAAGCAAACCCACATGGATTCGACCTCAGTGCTGCAAGGGCAGAAGTGCTAACGGCGCTGACCCTCTTTGATGTTTCTGTTGCTGTCTGTGTCCATGTTAAGGAGATCCATCTCTCTATTTGTACTGGTAGCCATTGTCACTGAATAAGAGAATGAATTAACTAAATCAGTGAGAACAAATCCAACTTTTCGAGTTCTCCCCAGAAAAGTAAGGGAAAATCTACTATTGGGGACACCTGTTCTGGGGACAACTGTTTAAGAGGGACATTTCCTTTTGCATCTCAAAGTCAAGAAATTAAGGAAAATTGCCCAATGGTGCACAGACAGCAGAAAATAACCTGGAAAAGGTTTTAACCCTTCCCTACTCTTCCCAAAACAAAAAAAAAAATCTCTGGTGTTAGTGGATAGGAGGTCAAGCAAATCACTGGCTATTATGAGCCATGGATATAAAAATGGTTTTGGCCAAATATGTGGGTAGATTGTAGGGACAAGACCTTACATTGACCCAACTTTATATCTTTTGCATATGTATACTAGTTATAGTAAGTATAATGACAGAATGCTGCTTCTTAAGGCTAGTACACACTGGCCAAATATTGGGCAGCCTTGGCCGGTTTAATAAAAACTGTCCAACACTCAGCTCGTGTGTATGGCAGCAGGTCCAACAGAAGTCGGTCAGATGGCCGGCTTCTGTTGAAGGGGCATGCCCAAAAAAGGTCTGCCAATCTGCTTCCGATGAGCACACTCAGCCAATGGCTGAGAGCACTGACCGCAGTGTTTTGGCCTGTCAGAGGACAATGGCTCAGTGGGGAAGATTGCTGTATTAACATTCAATTGTTAGTATAGCGGCTCCTCCTGAGCTCCTCAGTTTTTTTTTTTTGTTCAGCCCACTGAGTTGAACAAAAAAAAAACTACTACCAGGCTTTACAGCCTTTAAAATAATAAGCAACTCTTTTCTCTGATGTTCTGTGCCCTTTGCCTTAACACCAATATACTTAGAAAAACTTAAAGTAGGATAGAACCATTTTACATTAAGGAAAATACTACTTAAAATCTGACAACTCATTGACATTCTTAGTGACATATGGAAGAGCAAAAGGTGATCTTCTGAAACATCTTGTTTGGACTAGACCAGCAAATGTTGGAATCCACTTACCTTATAATTGAAGCTATCGGTGAACAAAAGGAAGCTATAATTGAGGAGGTCATTGTTCTCCATTTTGCTTAATCATCTTTGACAGAAGACTTGTGTCCTACACCAAAACAATCTATTCACTTCAGCAGAGGTCATTGAGTAAGAACTGCCCCTGTGTCTAGTTATTTCTTTATTCCATTATTTGTAGACGAAAATAAAGGAGTCTACTTCAAGTTCACATCACTTGTAAACTATGTTATTTGAAGGAACAAGGTCCAAATAGACAACCAAGTTCATGGCATGTTTTAGTTTGAATCTCAGAATTGTGTGAAGTAATAGCCAAGGCACCGGAATAAAGATATAGTTCAGTAAAGAAACCCTATAAACCTCTACATGCTTTAAAGAGTTTATGTTGCCATTTTCTTTTTTTTTAGATTTCTTTTTTAGATGGATTAGAGAATGATTAGAACCTTTTGTGAGGTTTTTATTGCTTTTTGTATCTTGGTTAGGTGAAATTACCATTTCTTTGTCCTGGTAGAGATTGTCACCCAGACAGAAAGTGATGGAAGATCCAAATTCCAGAGTTGTCACTGGAAAGAGTGGTAAGGGCACATTTTCCATTGAAGATACTTGATCTGGTGACAATTAACAAAGAGGGGGATTCCCCTAGCTTTGTAGATATTTCCTCTCATTTTCTGTGGCATCACTGGAATAGGGATTGCAGGAATATCTATCTGATTGGGCATCTGCAGCAAAAAAATGAACTAACAAGGTTTTTTAACCATTATTTACCTTATCCAAAACTCTGAAAAAGTTTTGGCTATACATATATTTTAATGCTCAGCATCAACCCCATCCCTTAGTCCAAACTTTTTCCTTTGTGTTGGGTATTTTGGGGGGTAAATCAGCACATATGGTTTGTTATGGACCCTTTTTACAATTAAGAGACTAAAAGCCCCCAGACCCACCTTCCCCATGCTCTAGCCTCCACAAAATACCAAGTGCATCTGGGTATGTAGGAGCATGTGACCTTCTCCCATGATGCAGTGCTCAGGCCTAGAGTTCCTGCTGATGCAGCCAAATTTCAATCCTTGTATGGCCACCATTAGGCAGGTTAAACAGTTCACATACTGTACAATAGATGTGTTTTAACAATGCTCAAAATCAGGGTGGATTTAATTTAAATCAAGTTGATTTAAATCACTAGTAAAAAGGCTTGATTTAAATCAACTCAATTTAAACCATATTTTTTAAAGAGGAACTGTCATCTCTGTCCCACAACGGCTCCTCCTCTGACCCGCTGTTGACTCACTGACAGTCCCATTCACTTTAATGGGGACGGCTGGTGATGCGGCAGTGACACAACAAGGTGAGGGATGTGGCGGCACCAGGTGAGTGGATGCCCGCTAACAGGTGCTGCCATGATGGATCTGAAATGAGACGTGCTCTTTAAATGTAAGGACTTATTCTTGCTGGTAGTTAGAATCTTTAATATTTGCAAACATAATGAAGGTTTCTTATTTAGAATAATAAGCTGTCAGGTTAGTAAAACAGCCATATCAGAACCGATTTGATCATACAGTTTGTAGTGTACATATATTTGCAAAACAATGAGATGAAGGCATATTCCTGAACTTTGTTTTATCTCATGGTTACTGTGAAATTGTGTGAATGCATCAGCAGTGCGTGTTATCTCAGCTTGCAGAGCTTGGATTCATTGAATGAGTTTACCAAAAATGTAAATATTGCAGAATATACAGCCTCATGCTACATAACTAAGCTCCATTTTGTGCTGAATAAACTAAATCATTAATGTATCCTAAATAGAAAACTATCTTTAGATCGATTTTTACTCCAAAAGCATTTTATTAAAATAAATTTGATAAAAATCAAAAAAATGAATTTGAATTAAAGAAATCTGTTTTTTTTTTTGTTTTTGTTTTTTTTTAAATCATTGATTTTTATCCACCCTGCTTGGAATCAATGTGAACGTACTCCTTGATTTGGGAGCACTTGCTTAAATTAAAATGAATGTTTACCTTTCCCACTGTCTACGACACTAGACTATCACTCTGCTGGGAAACCAACACTTCCCGGAGTGTTAATCTGCTTGGTCTATATCTGTGCTTACTGCTCCTTCCCCCTATCCCCTACAGCAGGGATATGTAATTAGCGGACCTCCAGATGTTGCAGAACTACAAATCCCATGAGACATAGCAAGACTCTGACAGCCACAAGCATGACACCCAGAAGCAAAGGCATGATGTGACTTGTAGTTGGGGGTCCGCTAATTGCATATCCCTGTCCTACAGTGTTTATTTCCCAATGGAAGGTTTCTCTGGAAGCTAGGGGCTTTATGGTGATGCGGGCAGCAGGAAAGGCAAGTATTTTCTTCTTTTCTGGTAGGACTTTATTTTTAATTTTTTCTGTATGTAGAAGGTCACTTTAAACTCAGATAAAAAGGGAAATGAGCGGACCTGTTGGTTTTAGTACAATAGCTGTGATTACCGGATTGCATTTTTTAGTTTCCCAATCGATGTTACTCGCTGCCTGGAGCAGTTTTGCAATTTTGTGTTCAGCCAAGCGACTGCCTTGAAGCAGGGTTGAAGTCTGTATTATTATTTTTTTTTATTTTATTGAGGAAATGTTGTTAGGAAGTGAAGAGTCCTGCCTGTTCCCTTCTAAAACTCGGTGTGAAAGCAAATTATAGATCAAGCTGTTTTTCTGTAATCTTAAAATTGTTTAAATTGTAAAATTGTGACTTATGTCAGTGACTGCCGAACTGGCACTTCACACCGAACAAAGAAACCAGAGTACCAATAATCTGTTGTTATCTTTAGCACAGGTACGGCATGTGGAGTAATCTTTGCTGTAAAAATAGTTTTAGCTACATTTAAACATTTCAGAGAAAAAAGTAAAATGGAATCATAATATAAAGTCACAGCAATATTACAGAGTTTCCTATATGTAGTTAAAGTAGAAATAAACCCTAAGGGCCGGTTGACACTTAGGCGACTTGTCAGGTGACTTGAGTCGCCTGACAAGTCGCCTCAATGCAGTGCAATGGAACTGTTCTAATAGGAGCGAGTCACTTCGCTCTGCTTAGAAAAAAAGTTCCTGCAGTATTTTCGGGGGGACCTCAGCGCGACTTGCATTGACTTCTATGATAGAAGGTCTCCTGCAAGCTGCGCTGAGGTCGCTTCGAGCGGGGCGACACGATTCGCCCTGCAAGTCGCGCCGCTTCAGTGTGAACTGGCCCTTACTGAATATATTTTGTTTGCTAGATCATAAACAGCTAAAAAAACGTCATTTTTTTCAATAATATAATTAAATAATTTTCAACTTATTTCATCCTTGGTGAATCTCAGGGCTGCTAATCTCCTGTAGCCTAATTGCAGTCACTTCCTTTTTACATGCACTCCAGCGATCAGTGCATGAAGCTCTCACGAGAGTTTCCTGTTGGTGGCCTGTCAACATGTTCCCTTATTAATATTGAAAATGGCTGTCAAAATTACGCTGTCATTAAATTTGTATGAGGCTTTAGTTATTAGATCTTCCTATATTTTAATTACATTGAAAAAGCTTTAATGTCCAATAAATCTATCACAGCCCCATTTCTGGTCCAGAGGAAGGAAAAGCGAAACCCCTTATGTAACTATTAATTCTGCCACGAGTGGGACTCTTTATGGACACCACAAAGACAGTTTGATCAAATTTCTGGATCAGAACATTACCATGTTCAGAGTGGATTTGATTTAGATCAAGACAATTTTAAATAACAATTTAAATCATGATTAAATCACTAGTAAATAGGCTTGATTTAAATCATCATTTTTAAAGAGCCACTGTCATCTCTGTCCCCCTGCGGCCCCTCCTCTGACCCGCTGTTGACTAATCGACAGTCCCATTCACTTTAATGGGACAGCTGGTGATGCGGCAGTGACACAACAAGGTGAGGGACGTGGCTGCAGTAGGTGAGTGGATGTCCGCTAACAGGCGCTACCATGATGGATCTGAAATGACAGGTGCTCTTTAAATGTAAGGACTCATTCTTGTTGGTAACTAGAGTCTTTAATATTTGCAAACAAAATGTAGGTTTCCTTTTTAGAATAATAAGCTGCCAGTTTAGTAAAACAGTGATATATGAACCAATTCAATCATACAGTTTGTAGTGTACATAGAATTGGGATAAAGGAATAACTTTGTTTTATCTCATGGTTATTGTGAAATTGTGTGAATGCATCAATGCAGTGTATGTTATCTCAGCTTGCAGAGCTTGGATTCATTAAATAATTTTACCAAAAATGTAAATATTACAGAATATACAGCCTCATGCTACATAACTAAGCTCCATTTCATGCTGAATAAACAAAATTATTAATGTATCCTGAATAGAAAACTATCTTTAGCCTAAAAGCATTTTATTAAAATACATTTGATAAAATATAAAAAAAAGATTTAAATAATAAAAAAAATCAGATTTAAATAGAAAAAATATATGATTATTTTGATTTTTTTTTTTTTAAATCATCGATTTTTATCCACCCTGCATGTTATCATTTAATACTCATTTCTCTGGATATCATTTTTGTAGGAAAGTAGTCCAGTCCTTGTTAAAATTCTGTGTTAGATTTGTTCTTACTACCCCATGCGAAAAGGACCTTCTACAGTTAACTGCTTTTTCCATAATGAACCCCTTTGTAAAATGATAATATAAACTACATTCTTCTATAATCAAGTGATGTCCCCTAGTGGTTTGTGCTGTCCTTGGAATAAAAAGTTAATTTGCCAAATCATTTTATTGACCTTGGATATATTTATACATATTAATTGAGTAGTAGATGTCTGATGTAGAAACAGAACATATTCCAATTTTTTAATCTCTCACTGTGATATCCCCCATCTTGTTAATGAATTTACTTGCCTGGCTTTGAATTCTTTCCAAAACCGTCCTTTTTATTTTGTGATGCCCTTAAACAAGGGTTCCTAAAAAGGACATTAGCTATAGAAGCCGTTCCCAATAAAGGAAAGCAGAAGGCAATGGACTAGTCACCAGTATTGCCTATGGTCTCCCTGTAGTTGATCTTTTCACCTTTACTAATTCACCATGCCTTGTTCTGCAATCTGTCCTTTTTGTGGAAGTTGGCCATAGAAGAGCAGGGATTTACTTCCTTATTGTCAGAGCTGCTCCCTTGATGACTGGTGATTTGATGACTTAGGTAATATTCAATAAGTAGAAAGAGAGGCTGGAGAAAGTATGGATCCACAGAATTGATGAAGCATTGGCAGGGAGATCCTTGCACTGTGGGCTCTCAGGTACACCTCCCTCTCCAGCAAAGAGAACAGTGAGCAGCACAGTGACATGACCAAATCTCACTCCAAATCGATTGATTATAACAGTTAGATGTACCAGTGCTTTAAATGGAGCAAACTGCAGATATACAAGTATGAGTCTCAAGGCACAGGAATAGAAAAACTAAATTTGCACATTTTTTTATCTTATTGCTTTATAGACTTTGTAAGATACAGCATATTGCACATTTCAGTTGGCAGCGCAGCACTATTCACTTTATGTTATACCTATATCACAATACCTGCAGGTAAACTATAGAGTGCTAGCAACAGCTAGATTATTATTTAATTACATACACAGTGATAGCGCGAGAGTAATTCACTATACATTGAGCAAACAAGTGGAGCTTCCCCTTTTTCGTGAAGTTCCGCTTTAATTGATCTAAAAAAGGTAATCACAAATACACAAACTAGTGACATTTTTGCTATTGTGCAATCTAAACATGGAATCAAGGTCCAGTTACGTGCATGTCATCTGGCACATCAAGATGATTTATCCACTTTAATTCCAGTTTAAATAATGCAGAGATTGCTGGAAATGTGAGGCAGGTGCAGCGCTCAGAATAGTGGAGTCCATGTGCAAGCCTGTACTGGAATCCATAAGACTGGTGCACTGACTCTGATGTCCTCCAACCATCAAACACAACGTTCAAGCAGAGATAGCTGTATTTTAATTATTCAGAAATCCAGTCCCATACTTTCATCCTTTGGTTATCATACCCCCAGCAGGCATGGATACTTCTGGTTAGGAACCCTTGCCCTTATCCAGAATGAGATTTTGTTGATTCTTATGTGTGCTTTGGTTATCTGAAAATGATACATATCCCAAACAGTTACCTTCCTAAATAAAGAATTTAGGAAAAAAAGAATCCTTTCCCTAAAACATGACTATAGAATGTAAAATTAGACCACATGCAACCACCCAAACAGGACAAATTGAACTGGGAATCAGCGCTACTGGACTGCCATTTAAATAAATATAAAAACTTGCTTATATATAACCTTAATGCTTAACACATCAACTGATCTCTCAGCAGAAATAATCAAACCTCAAGCTGCTGCTATTAATAAATAAACTTCTAATAAACCACACACATAAATAATGGACTTGGGCATATATCATGTGTATAGCAGCGCTACTGACATTATACTCAGTGATGTCAATTTTCCATGAAAGTCAAAACCATAAAAATATTGTTAAACTGTAATAAAAAGTCCATAAGTGCATTATTTGGTTAAGCTTTCATGTATACCGCACACCCATCACCACACCACGCAAGAGACCGGGGTTTCCCTCTATTTGGAGAGACTCACCAAATGGTGACAGATAAAATTCCCCACTTTGTCTTCCGACGAAGTGATGATGAAACGCGTCACAGCGTGAACATGCGGCTATCCTGTGTGTCGGCTGGACGTTTCTTTTCCCGGGAGCATCGCTGGTGATTTGATACATCTAGCGGTGAGAAGGATTCCTCCTGGCCGACCCTAGTGTCACGCTATTATTGTTTTATGCTGAGTTTTATTGGGATTTTTGTAAGTGCATTTCTTAAAAGGGGGGATTTCCTTGTGTGGGGTCAAAATAAAGTGTTTTAAAGGTAACGCACTATATGAGCGCCTTTGTTTTCAAGGATTATCCTAGTCAATGCACAGTGGCATAGGCTTGAAACACTATAAGGCATTTACTGTTACGGAGCCAAGGAGACATGGACGTGGACATCTTAGGGAGAGCTGTTTGGGGCATTTTATCTGTCACCATTTGGTGAGTCTCTCCAAATAGGGGTGGTGATGGTGTGTGGTATACATGAAAGCTTCACCAAAGAATGCACTTATGGACTTTTTATTACAGTTTAACAATATTTTTATGGTTTTGATTTTCATGAAGAATTGACATCACTGAGTATGGTGTCAGTAGCGCTGCTATACACATGCTATATGCCCAAGTCCATTATTTATGTGTGTGGTTTATTAGATGACTATAGAATGATTCCTTCTTTCTAAGCCAATACCTACCCTAGCACACACACCATTTGAGCAAAGTGGATCAAGCCAACAGGTTAATTTCGGTCTCCACATCTCCAGCAGTAAATACTTACTTTTCCTTTTCTTCGCTACCTTCCAGTTCAACGCTGAGAGCTGTGGAAAATACCCAGTACTGCCGGATATGGGGAAGCATGTGATGCAGTTTTTTGTTAGGGAAAAAAATATTGATGTATTTAATGTTTGATGGTGGGGGAGAGAGGGCATCATTAGAATACTGTGTCTAGTAGTTCTGGAGACCTCATTTACAAAAGGATATTGATGAGATAGAACCAGTTCAGAGAAGGGCAAAAAAATGGTGAAAGGTCTGAGGGATAAAATATATCAGGATAGACTTCGGGAACTTAATATGTACAGTCTGGAGGAAAGAAGGGAAAGGGAAGAAGTGACTGAAACCTAAGGTTCAGGAGGGCAGTATTTTTAATATGACGCTATGATCAAGAACACGAGGACATGACCTCAAATTAGCAGGGGGAATTATTTTACAGAAATAATACTTGGGACAAACATAGATCTATACTATAAAAAAACAACAACATACTGTATGTAAATGTGTAGATTTGATAAACCACTTGGTCTTTATTCTGAAATCACTCTTCAATGTTTCTATTCTGATTTATTTCTGAAACTACTTATCCTTTAACTCATGCACAGATTTGTTATATCACTTATTTATATTGTGTTTCAAGCAATTGTGTGTGGATCATCTTGCATGTACTACTGTGCATTTTGCTAATTGTGAGCCAAAAACATATATAAAACTCTAGTAAACATGGCAGCTAGCTAATAACCCACCAGGAATTAGTATTCTGCGGTTTAATTTCCTCGCTTTCTACATAACCTCCCATTGTGAGGCATAAAGGCTGAAATAAATGTGGATCATATTTATTGCCTCACAGCTTCTTTAAAATTCCTTCCTCATCTCCCCGGTGAGTTTGTAGCGCTCCGTACCAGGCTTCAGATTGGCAATAAAAAGCATCCCACTTGTTCGGTAACTCGTGTAGCCTTAAACCATATCCATCTTTTACAGTTTGCTTGTGTTGTGCCTGTGCATGGAATATATAGACAAGGAAAACGTCCATGGCCAGCTAGAATGACTGATGATGGGGTGACTCTCTTCTCTCATTAATCTTAATTGTAGAAAATTTTACAGTAAAGGCCGCCGAGGACGGCAAATCATGACCGTTATTGCCTGTCACTGACTGCTGTATTTTAATAAATTCATAACATTCTGAAGGAGAATTCCAATGCCTTTTAATAGCACTCAGGCAATAGGCAATTGTAAGGATTTCCTAACAGAAGTGCTTTAGAGATTTGAAGCTCAGGAACACTGCCTTGAGCGATCGTCACTCACACAAAGTTCTTTGGGCAGGAAAGTGTAGTGTTTATTTTCAGGCAGGCCAGGCTGTCACAGAGAGATGTGCCTTAAAGTGAACGTACATCTCCTAACTAAGATGGAATACTGCCTAGACGTTCATAGGTTGACTACCGAAAATACACACTAATTAAAAGTGAATTCCAGGCTAAACACAGTAAAAACAATGTTTCACCAGGACAAAGACAAACTTACTAGAATGCATAAATTAAGCTTAATTTTCTGCTTTTTCGTTATCTACTATTGAATAATGACTGGCCAAATTTGCCAGTAAAATCCCTCTATCGCATGGCTATCATGTCTACCAGTAAACAACCCTGCTTTTTAAGAACTTTGATGGTAAGCTTTTGCCGAGACTGTGATAGTTAGGTTCAAACACAGACAATGTAGTAGCTAAGAGGTCAGCAGACAGGTAAAAACAATAGTTTCTTAATTTTTCTACAACTTTACAAGGGAGGAGCAAAGTCAAATAACTGTTGAATGCACACATTCAGCCATAATTATTTATACTCACATATGTCGAAGACTCATATACATATACACAGAGAACCAGTTCTACATAAGCATATATAATTGAAATATTCACTTATTCACATACAATAACATGCACACGTTACACACACACAGGCATAGTCATAGAAATGGTAATACTGGTAAGTACTGTGCAGGTAAATGGTTACAGGTATAACACACAAATACTGTAGTAACATTTTTGTAGACAAGTATTGAGCTACGCAAGTATGCAGAAGAGGAGAAACTACTGAACCCAATGACTTTAACTTTGTTGTAATGCTGATTCTGTAATATTCCAGTGCCCTTTCTTGATCACTATAGGGGGGATTACCACTGAATAAGAAATAGAGAATTATGGGACTTGTAGGACTTAAACCACCTTCTAACATTGTATTATGGCCTGATTAGACTGCAACTCCCTGGAAGCCGCATGTGCAACTCCCAGGTATTCTTGTGGCAGATGGAGGGCCAAGAGGCCTTATAAGGAATTTCAGTGGGCGGGTTCACCCTCTTGGCAGTGCGGGACCATAGTGACCTCATCAGGGTATAACAGCATCTTGAGAAGGTGTTTAGCTTCAGCAGTGCAGTGGTCATCACACCAGTGTATGTGTTGAGTTAAAGAGCAACCATCATCACCAGCACAGGAGTCTCAGCAGGACTACCGTCACTTCTGAGGATTGGCCCGTGCGCCCAGTTATATCACATCGCTCTGAGAGCAGGCTGAGTTATACTATTAGTGCTCCCAGTGGAATACTATACATCCTCCATAAACACCTTTCTGCTAACAGAACCATCAGCATTATGGTTAAGTGCCTCCAAGACAATAATAGGGCCCCGACGTTGCTGGCAGAATATCTAGAATCCCCTACAGGACATTCATAAGGACAATAACATATTGTTTTTCAAAACTGCTATCTGCCTTCTCCTTCCTTAAAGTGGATGTAAACCCGATTCATGAAATTTGAGCTAGGCACATAGATCTGCAGTGTTTTGTTATCTCTCTTCAAAGCACTTAGTCTCCTAGCTGTCTCTTGCTCCGTAGCTCTGTTATCAGAATGATACTTTGTCACACGCTCTCTGAGACAGGAGATAGATTTTTGTGTTGGGGGAGGTTGCTATAAATAGATTAGCAGTGAAATTGCTGTCTAAGACCAGAGCTATGCACATATAGACGACAGAAGAAGACATATATAGGAAAACTTTCACCTCTAACACAATTGTAAAAAGAGAAGGACCAATAGAGACCCTTACCTAGTAACCGTATGTCGGTTCTGTCGACTATACTCCTTTCCGTTTGTGGGGGAGAAGAGTATCCGTTTCGGTCCTTACACGTATCGAGACCAGAATCTGTCGTTAAAGTGACGATTAGATAAATATCGTTGGAGGGGGTTGTGTTTTTAGATAGAGGACAGAGTCTCTCGCACACTGTTTCATAGTAAGACTATTGTCTCGATGCCTCGTTCTCTGTCGATCCTCTGATTCACGAA
>BLSH010253532.1:1365079-1385078 GCA_018402905.1 Glandirana rugosa | reverse complement strand
CCTTTTGTGCTGCAGTTCCCCCCAGACCTCCCCCCCCCTCACACTTTTACTTACCTGAGCCCTATCCGATCCATCGATGTGCAGGAGCGCAGAGGCTCCAGCCGCTGTCTCGCTCTTCATTGGACGGATTGATAGCAGCAGGAGTCATTGGCTCCCGCTGCTGTCAGTCAAACCCAGTGACATGGGAGCCGGGGTTGGGGCAGAGTCCCACTGTCTGTGTCAATAGATGCTGCAGCGGGACTCGGGAGCGAGCCCGCACTGGTAAAACCAGGGAAGTGGGTTTCCGTGAGGGCAACTGATGAAGTTGAGGGGCCTGGAGTGCCCAGAAGAAGAGGATCGGGGCTGCTCTGTGCAAAATGATTGCACAGAGCAGGTAAGTATAGGTATGTTTGTTATTTTTATTAAAAAAGAAACTAGGGTTTACAACCGATTTTGCTGTATCTGAGCCCCACAAATGCTATTTAATTATTTTTTTATAATGAAAGCAAACTCACCCATCCATCCATGTCTCCATGCTTTATTTTGTTGAGAAATCACTTTGAAAAACAACCTCTAGCATTTCTGGCCAGAGCCATATTGACTAAGGGCAAATGTAGCAGTTACTGTACTTCCTTGACTCCCTCTGCCCTTAGGTCAGGCATGCAGGCAGGAGGGCGTGCTTAGCTGGGAAAGCTCCTCCTGTCCACTCCTGGGATGATCTGGGCCAGAAACCAGGAAGAAACTGAATAAATGCAAAAAAAAAAACAATGAAAACAATTAAATATAATATATATTCCTATCTATTTACTAATGCAGCAGCATGATGATTAAACATAGGAAATGTTGATTGATAAAGTTTAGTTCCACTTTCAATGAAATATATTTCTCAATAGGCACCAAGGATATAACTCATATGCACCATATGTTCATGCAATCGCAGTTATCACCTTGTAAAAATAGCAGTCGATCAAAAACACTGTTTAATGTCTGCATTTGCATTGCAATTTCAACAGGAAATAAAAATTGGCAGTTCAAACTCTTAATCAAATTGCCACTTGTATGGCAGAGTTTATATTGTTATCAACTCTCTATAATCTTATGTACTCAGTGCTTTAGTGCAATAAATATTAGAACACATGGGAAGCGCAGTGAGCTATACCAACCAATCAAAAATCAACTTTGACAGGCCTGGAGACACCTGGAAACTGGTATTCTATTGAATGCTGCAGGATTGAGCATGCCATTGTCCTTTGCCCAGTATTATTAAAAACAACCTTATAAGTTTGAAACAATTTAAATTCAGTGGAGGCCAGGGATTTGAAATCACAAATCTCCAGGAACTTGCGAAACAAATTACCGCTGCTCATGTAGTGAAATTATGCCTATAATACGTGCACAGCCCCCCTGAGACAAACCAGAAATTCCTTGTAATCAGCATTCACACACACTATTCATAATGCAGCAACAGAACAAGATGCTTTGGCGTTTAATACTAGAGGTTTGTATTCAATGGAGACGCAATTAAGATCCAGCTGGCTATCCAAATCACAAGAAAATAATTTGGATTGTTAAAGAAGAACTCTACTTAGCACCGTTTGCGTCTTGATTGATTACGTAGCATATTCTCAGAAAAAAAATTGACCATGCAACATGTTATTTAGAAAAAAACTCTTAATCACATTGCCACTTGTATGGCAGAATTTATATTATCTATCCTCTATATTCTTATGTACTCTTGTGCTTTAATGCAATCAATATTAGAACACAGGGTAAAGGTTTAAGGAGTTTCCATGATTTAATACTCATATACTGTAAATGTTGAAATTTTATTTAAAAAAATGGAGCTGTGTGGGGCCTATCCTCAATCTCATCATATTAAAGTTGAGCGGTCTGAATCAGGAATAGAAAAAACTCTGCTCTCATGAATTATTGGGAGCTTGCCTCCATGTACTATATGTCATAATGAGGCAATGGTATGGGATGGCAAAGACACAATACACCACACCACCCACTAAGACTCAGTGGTCGTAAAGTTTATCTAAAGCCAACATTTTTTTTAGAAGAGCAGAAAATGGTAATAATTCCCGTCATTTTTTTCTTTTGCCTTCTGTGCCCCATTGGGGAAATTTTACTCCCTGTCCCAGACAGAAAATGAGAGCACATCTCTCCACGCAGCCCCTCTTATGCCTCGTACACACGAGCCGATGGTTGTTCAACCGAATGTCCAACTTTTGTCCAAATTGGGCGACGGCAGTTTGGTCTAGCTTACTAAAGTAATAATCTGACCAAGCCGAACGTAGTGACGTGCTACAAGTGTATAAAGAGGAAGTTCAGCTTGCGTGCACCACTCTTTGGGCCCCTTCTGCTAATTTTGTGTTAATAGAAGTTTGCCGAGCGTTGATTCACAATTTTCAATTCAATTGCCGCTTCATGAATGTGATTTGTCAATAAGGAACGTAGGTTTTCACAAACTGACATTTCCAGCTCGTTCCTGGCTTCCGAACATGCGTGTTTGCAAATCCAACAAAATGTTCGTCAACTTCTACAACTTCAACTACACACGAGCCTACAATCGACCAACTCCTTGTTAGCCAAAACGAGTTTTCTAGTCTCGTCGCCCAACTTCATTTAGATGATGATTGGAAATCGGTTGTAGAATCAATCACACACAATCAGATTTTTGGCCAACAGGCTGTTGGACGACCCTTGTTGACCAATAATCGGACTGTGTGTATGGGCCTTTAGGCAATTATTACAGGAGCAAGTACAATATTCCCCTTTATTACTGTTTTGGTGAGAACCTAAAATTTTGGATTGACAATAATCACCAGAACAAATAGAGATTGTGAATCTCCCTAGCAGGACAGGCAGTGGTTATAGCCCCTCAGCACTTTTTCCAAAAATGAAAAAGTGGCTTTAGATAAAGTAACAACTACTGAAATAAGCTTAGTTTTCTCGCAAAATGGCCCAGTGGTCCTAATATCTAGGGGTGCTCTATTCATGGAAAATGTAAGTGGATCTCTTATTGTCTCTTCGTAGTCCTCTACTTCCGATACTCTTCACCTCACCCTTCAAGAGTGTACCAAATAAAAAGCCTTATAGGTCCTTAAAAATAGTTGTGAAATATGTAGGTAATAAAATTAGTCATGGAATTGTTGTTTACTGACAATAAGATGGCACTTCTAATTTAGACCTGGGCATCTAGGCATCAGTGGCTCATGGGCACAAAAGGATTAATTATTCTTGCAATATTTTATGAAAAGATTTAAGAGACAGAGTTCTTTTTTTATTGAAGGGAATATATCTTTTATCATTTGTGTTTATTTTTATTTCTCTTTAATTAATTAAATATAAAATATTGACCAGCAGTTGGCAAGCTCCAAGCAAAATCAGCAGCTTTTTTTTCCTGCTTATATTTTATTATCTCACATTTCATAAAAATATAAAACTAAAACAGACAGAGTTCTCTTTTTATTTTTTAAGTATCTTTGTACATTTGCCCCCCCCCCCCAAAAAAAAATGGTATGAAAAAATCATGCATACCAGCATAGTGCCTGTGCCGTGTCATTTGGCCCTTTCTATCACCTAAAAAACCTGCCTAATCCTACCTGGCTATACCCTCCCCCCTATAAACTAATCACGATTTTATCACGGCTGCTGAGCTCTGACACTGTGGTCAGTTTACATGCCTCCGTCATCTGCAACTCTCTCCGGTGTCCTCCTCTCCCCCTCCCTCAGTGTTGCCAACCTCCCGAAGCGTTTTTTACTGGCAAAACATGGGAAATTTACTGGCGGAACACATTTTTTACTGGCAACCTGAAAAATAACTGAACTCCTATTAAAAACTAAGACAATTGATATTTAAACACAACATGGACACACTGACAATACCCATATCAAGTAGTTTGCCTGGTTTACACTTAAAAAGTCAGCACAGCATGACAAATTCTCAGACCCTGATATTTATAGACAGTTGTAAAAATCACTGATTTTTACAAACTGTCAGTAAATTTACTGGAGGTTGGCAACACTGCCCTCCCTGCCTGTCAGCTAGTCCGTGCCACTATGCTCCCCGCCCCTTCCCTTCCTGCTACTGTTATAACTGTATTACAAACATCCCATATCCTCTGTTAGCTAACATTATCTATCCTAGTGCCTGTGCTGAAAAAAAATGCAGATTATACCTTAAGAGCGTCTCCCGGTGCTCACATGACTCCTCTGCTCTCTCTCCTCTCTCCTCCCTGGCTAACATCAATGGCAGTGCTCGGCCCCACCCGCTATAGCTGTCAGCTGGGCAGAGAAGAGAGCCGGGGAGTCACATGAGTGCCGGGAGACGCTCTTAAGGTATAATCTGCATTTTTTTATACAGCACAGGCACTAGGATAGATAATGTTAGCTAACAGAGGGGATGGGATGTTTGTAGTACAGTGGCTTAACAACCACTTTAAGTAAATATAAAATATTGACCCCCTTGCAGCAAATTCAGCATCTTTTTCCAGCTTATTTTTATTTATTTCAGACGTCATTTTTTTTTAAATATAAAAATATAAAAGACAGAGTTCTCTTTAAAGGAAAAAAAAAGGAAATGTAATTTTGATCATTTTTTTTATTTCTCTTTGAAGCGGAGTTCCACTCGTTTTTTCGTTTATTAAAAGTCAGCAGCTACAAAAAGTGTAGCTGCTGACTTTTAATAAACAGTAACTTACCTGTCTCCCGGTACAGCGATGGCTGTGCCCGAAGCCTCACTCGTCTCCCCCCTCCTCCCGACGGCCCCGCCATTCCTAGTGTGGGCACACGGCCTGGCTTCACGGCCGGGCACCCACTGCGCATGCCCGAGTCGCGCTGTGCATTCCTAGTGGCCAGGCAATCTTCTGGGACCTGTGACGTGTCCCAGAAGATTGCCAGGAGGGAGGGGCCGCCTAGGAGGAGAGGAGGAGTCGCCTCCAGAGGCAGAAGGTGGAGGAGGGACAGGAAGTCCACTGAAACCTGGGGACACACTCCCCCCCCCCCCAAAAAAAAGTTGCATGCCAAATGTGGCATGTAAGGGGGTGAGGAGTGCTTAAAGCGGAAGTTCCATTTTTGGGTGGAACTCCGCTTTAATTCCATAATTATAAAATATGGGCCCTTTGCGCCCAGTAGTTGGCAAGCTCCAAGCAAAATCAGCATTTTTTTCCAGATCACATTACATTATTTCTATTTAAATATTTCATAAAAAAACAAAAATGTAAGATACACACTTTTTAAAAAAAGGGAATGCATAATTTATCTTATTTGTTTTGTTTTTTTTTGTTTTTTTTACAGGTACTTATATAGCACTGTCAATTCATGCACCACTTTAAATATATTGTACAATCACATCAGTCCCTGCCCAATCTAAGGTCCCTATCGCAAACTCATACTTACACATACTAGGACTAGGACCAGTTTAGGCAGGAGCTAATTGACTAGCTTGGAGTGTAACCACACAGGAAAAAGGAAGACTTGCAAACTCCAGGCAGATAGTGTCATGGTTAAGATTGAACTGACAACCCTAGTGCTGCTAGATGGAAGTGCTGACCACTTAGCCACTGTTCTGCCCCAGTGAATTTATCTTTAACCACTTGGTCCCTGTGCTAAAGCCGAAAGACTGGGGAGGGCGTACATGGACACCCTCCAGTTCTCAAGCTGCAGCGGCTGATCACTGATCGAGGTAAAGGGCCAATCACAGCCGGCCCTTTACAATGTGATCAGCTGTCAGCCAATGACAGCTGATCACCACGGAAGTAAACTGAAGCTGGTAATTGTTTTTTTTCCCTCACACTGTCAGTATGAAGAAAAGAAGAAAGCCGTTAATTGGCTTCTGTTAGAGGGACATCTGTCCCCTTAGTGTCAACCAGTGCTGTTAATCAGTGCCCTCCAGTGCCACCTATCAGTGCCCATCAATCAGTGCCACCTCTCTGTGCTGCCCATCAGTGCCACCTATCAGTGCCCATCAGTGCCACCCATTAGTGCCGCCTCATCAGTGCCACCTACCAGTGCCCATCAGTGCCACCTATCAGTGCCCATCAGTGCAGCCTATCAGTGAGGGAGAAAACTATCTGTTTGCAAAATTATATAACAAAATATGAAAAACCTTTGGTTCTTTCAACATTTTTGGTCTTTTTTTGTTTGTTTAGCAAAGCAATAAAAAAACAGCAGTGATTAAATACCACCAAAAGAAAGCTATATTTGTGTGAAAAAAAAAGATAAATGGGTACAGTGTTGCAATTGTTATTCAAAGTGTGACAGCGCTGAAAGCTGAATATTGGCCTGGGCAGGAAGGGGGTATACATGCCCAGTAGGCAAGTGGTTAATTAGATGACTTTAATTGAATTGACCACTTTCAGCCAACAGGTTATTATTATTATTATACAGGAATTAAATAGCGCCAACAGTTTGCGCATCACTTTACAATATGGGGGCAGACAGTACAATTACAATACAATCCAATTCAATACAGGAGGGATCAGAGGGCCCTGCTCGTTAGAGCTTACAATCTAGAAGAGAGGGTAGAGTGGAACAAAAGGTAATAATTGTGGGGGATGATCAGATGGAGAAAGTAAAAATACAGCTGTTAGGTGTGGGTAGAATAGGGTTCTCTGAAGAGAAAAGTTTTCAGGGATTGTCTAAAAGCTAACAGAGTAGGAGATAATCGGGCAGATTGGGGTAAGGAGTTTTAAAGGAATGGAGAGGCTCTGGAAAAGTCCTGGATGCGTGCATGGGAGGAGGTAATGAGGGAGCTAGAGAGCAGGAGGTCTTGAAAAGAACGAAGAGGACGATTAGGTTGGTATTTTGAGACTAGGCTAGTGATGTAGCTGGGGGCAGAGTTGTGGATGGCTTTGTAAGTAGTTGTTAGTATTTTGAATTTAATTTGTTGGGTGAGTGGAAGCCAGTGGAGGGATTGACAGAGAGGAGTAGCAGACACAGAACGATTGGTGGATTAGTCTGGCAGCAGCATTCATGATGGACTGAAGGGGGGATAGCCTATGTAAAGGTAATTTAATGAGAAGGGAGTTGTAATAGTCGAGGTGAGAGATGACCAGGGAGTGAATTAAGAACTTTGTTTTGTCATTGGTTAGAAAGGGGCATATTTTAGAGATATTGTGGAGGTTGAGGCGACAAGATTTGAACAGTGATTGGATGTGGGGCTTAAAGGAGAGTTCAGAGTCCAGAACTATGCCTAGGACCTTGGCATGCGGGTGACAAGTTCCAAGCCGTATCATCAGCTTCTTTCAGCTTATTTTAAAGCTGTGCTGTGAATTAGACCTGAATAGCAAGGAGGCCATGTTATAGTGACTAAGTAATAACACAGGATGCACTTATCTCGTTTTACTCTCCTACAAGATTTGGGACTCCCTGGCTTCGTACTTTTTCAAAGGGTTCAAATATATTGGTAGTGCTGGACCTTCTAAATAGAAAGCCCAGCATGGTTGCGAACTGTCATGGATACACGTTGTTTTATGTTGTGTTCTGTGAAACCAAATGTTATCCAAATGATTAGGAAAACATGTGAAGCAGTTTGTATAGAGAAAGAAAAGAAATAAAGACTTTAAAAAGATACAGACTCCCTTTAATCATGAGAATTGCTTCATGTTCTAGACAAGGCAGCTTGTTTAAAGCTGAATCTTAAAGAGAATTTCCTGTGGGTAAGATGAGCGGGATGAATGGGGGTGCAGCTATTGACAAGCAGGAGAGGAGGAGTAGGGATGTTTACAGAAGGAAATAGCACTTTGCTGTCCCCTAAATCCTGCCTTAGCCATCATAAATCACAGACTCCCCGCCGTTCCGACGTGGTGAGACGGCACAAAGCTGTGTGCGTTCGCATATAACCCTTCCTTCATATTTATAAGATCTTATAATATAGTTCACAATCAGGCATGACAATGTAGCTGTTTACAAGAGGAAACATTAAACACAATCCCCCATCTATAAAATTCACTGGGTTATGGATGAATGCCCATAAACTAAGCCATAAATTAAAGGGGGAAGACATTGTGAAAGTTATCTTCACATAGATCAGAGAGAGGCTTTCCAAATGTTCAGCCTGAACTTTCTGCTTTGTATTCCCTGGAAGGTTATTTCTGCCCATGTGAACAGAGATCACCACAAAGGCTTAGCCGGCTTTTCACTCTTTCGGAGGTCACTAGTTACACAACTTTCATCCAGCTTACCTGCAGTGCCATCCTCCTTTCTACAAGCAGCATCTTCAGCATGCGGTCATTAAAGTGGTATTAAACCCAAAAACAGAAATTTTATATATTGCAGTAAATTTTTTGGGGCTTTTTTCCTTTATTTTCACCTGGTGATCCAGCCAGTAAGTCTGTTACTTTTCCTTTAACCCCGTCCCACTGACCTAACACATACATAATGCCCCACTGCATTGGGTTTTTCTCCATGGAGCCGCATAGATTTGTATCTCCCTTTGTGCTGGGAGCATGCTGCACAGTGCCCTCTCAGCACATAGACCGGGGCCCTGTACTAATGATCGGGACCTGGAACTCCCAATTCCGGGTTACCTGATCGCTGGTGGTAGCCTCTGTGGTAGTGGTAGCGATCAGTTACTGTGAAGCCCACCCCTGTGTTTCTCTCTTTGTGAATGCAAAAGAAAGATACAATGTATCTTTCTCTTTCCTTGCAAAAAAAATGTGTAAAAAATAATAAATAAATAATAATTAAAAAAAAAAATACCTAAATAAAGGTTTGATCTAGGTTAGTGCAAGGGTTAGTGTTTGGGTCAAGTAAGGGTCAAAGGTTCAGTATATTTTGGCCAGGATTTTTTTTTTTTTAATTAGCATTAGTGTCAATTTGTGTCAGTGTGTTTTAGATAGGACAAAAATAAAAGCAAAATGCCCAGTTGCTTCTGGGCTGTACTACTGGTACAAATGATAAATAACATACACACATGCGATTGTCAGGAGCAGAGGAATTTATTTTGGGCTGCTCTTTGGTGGTAGGCTAAGGTAGTAACAAGAAATATACAGAAATATACTGCTAAATTTAAAAAAATGTTTTTTTTTACTATTTTGGGCCTTTTACTTTTTCCTTTGATAATAAAAAAACAGGAGATATCCATAACCATTTACCACCAAATGGAAGCCCAATTTGTCCTGAAAAAAACAAGGTATAATCCACCAAAGTATGGATGCACAAAGTAGTTGTGATAATATGTACGGTTTTGCTAACATATGTCAATGTGGTATCGCTGCGATTGTCAGAAGCAGAAGAATATATTTTGGGTTGTTCTTTGATGGTAGGTTATGGTAGTAACAAGAAATATACAGCTATATAAAAAAAATGATTTATTTTACTATTTTGGGCCTTTTTCTTTTTTCCTTTGATATAAAAAATACAGGAGATATGCATAACCATTTACCACCAAATTGAAAGCCTGATTTGTCCTGAAAAAAAAAAGGTATAATTAACCTGGATGCACAAAGTAGTTGTGGTGATATGTACTGTTTTGCTAAAACATGTCAAAAGTTGCAAAATTGTGCTTAGGCTTAAGATTTGTTTTACCCTTAGGCGTGAAGGGATTAAAAGACCAAGCTGTCCAACAAAAGTGGCAATTAGGGGGATGAGACAAAACATTTAAAGGATCGGTTCAACTATTCCAGAAAAACCTTATGCAGACAAGGGCCAGTAGGTATTTAAAAAACTGTGCAGCTTAAAATGATTATTATAATATCATTACCTGTAGGCCATTTGACCCCACTGGAAGCCCAGCTGGAAAACGCCCAGTAAGCAATCCCTACCTCCTTCCGTGCAGAACTAGGGTGCTCGATTTGAATCCTGATGAGGAGCCTATCTGCATGGAGTTTGCATGTTTGTATAGGTTTCTTCCCACATTCTGAAGACATGCTGGTAGGTTAATTAGCTCCTAAACTGGCCCTAGTAGGATATTTTACTCAAAAATCTGCCTAACCTTCTATCTGCCCCAACGTCAATCTGGTAAGCACTTTGTGTCCCCAGAGAGAAGGTTGTTATAGAGCAGGAGTCTCCAAACTTTTCCAACAAAGGGGCGTAGAAAATTTCCAAGGCCTAGTATCTATGAAACTATACATGGTCTAAGGGTTGGTGGTAAGTAGGAGTTAGCCCATCATTGGTATCAGTGGGATGAATAGTACCCCATTGTTGTCAGTTGGGAGTAATAGTGCCCCATCATTGATATTAGTGGGAGGAATAAATCCCCATCATTTGTGTCAGTGGCAAGAGTTATGCCCCACTGTTGGTGTCAGTGGGAGGAATGGCGCCTCGTATCATTGGTAGGGATAGTGCCCCATCATTGATACTAGTGGGAGCAATAGTGCCCCATCATTGATATTATTGGGAGGAATAGTGCCCCATCATTGGTGTCAGTGGAAAAAATGGTGCCCCATAGTTGGTGTCATTGGGAGGAATAGTGTCCCATCATTGGTATCAGTGAAATAAATAGTGTTCCATTGTTGGTGTCATTGGGAGGAATAGTGTCCCATCATTGGTATCAGTGAAATAAATAGTGTTCCATTGTTGGTGTCATTGGGAGGAATAGTGCCCCATCATTGATATTAGTGGGAAGAATAATGCCCCATCATTTGTATCAGTGGGAGGAAGAGTACCCCATTGTTATCAGTTGGGGGAATACTGCCTCATCATTGATACTAGTGGAAGGGGTAATGCCCCATCATTAGTGTCAGTGGCAGGAATTATGCCCCACTGTTGGTGTCAGTGGGAGGAATCGTGCCTCATATCATTGGTAAAAATAGCGCCCCGTGGGGCGGATAAAGGCTAGCATTGGGCCGCACTTTGAAGACCACTGCTATAGAGATACAAATTAATTCATTCATTTTAGCTCAAAATACCCCATATCATACGAACCATGAGGAATTAAAGACTAAAAACTTATCTCTTAAACCCATTGGTGGGAGGATTGGTAACCAGCCCCCCCCCCCCGGGGTGGCCCTGCAGGAATGGATGGGGCCCTAATGGGCTCTGCAATTTGCATAATGAAACTAAAATATGGTAGAGGGTAACTTTGTTCATTTGTTAGTTTGCACAGTAATCTCAAACCTCACACTATACAGCTGTCACAAGCAAAATTAAAATAGGTTGCATTGCTTGCAAAATAACTGTCTTGAATACAGCAAGCCTAATATTTAATAGTGAGAGATAGCAGACTAACTGGAAGGTAATGTGAGTTAAGGACTTTCGGCATATCCAGGCACTTCTGATAACCCCTCCACTCCCCGATTATTTCTAGGTTACGCTTGATTCAGACACATTGTTAGGGAAAATCAGTTCCTGCAGAGAACCCCGGGCTAAACAGAAAGTTCAGTAATAAATATGCACTGTAAGGCTAATCATACCTTTTGACAGATAAACTTGCCTGTGGGGCTCCTACGCCTTTTAGCTGTAATGTATGCATATGTACAGGGCTGCAGCTCACGCGTCAGATTTTATTATTATTATTCAGTGCTCATATGGATTAAGTGGAAGGACTCCCCCTCTGCCCTTTTTATTTCTTTTATTACACTTGATAATGGTGCTCTTCCGAAATATAAGTCAACTTCTCGGATTCTAAAGTCCAAAAAGAAAAATATAGGGGCCAGTTTGCATTGATTTCTGCCAAACCTTTTTTGAGCATAACGCCAGGAAAATAGTAAAAGAAGACCCTTTAGTCTAGTTATGTGTTGATAAAATATTGATAGAATATGCCACGAATGTGCCCATCTGGGGTTCATATAAAGGATGTTTTCAGAAGCCGTCCTGGTCATGGCCGCTTGGGCTATGCTTAGACTGTTGTGCTGTGGGAATTATTGGAATAGGGACATGTTACTGTTCAGGTGCTTTCAGTATTCCTGGCAGAATGGCCAAGGCCATGGGCACACAGTGGTGACAAGGCTGGAGAGAAATTCAGAAACAGGGACAAAGTGTTGTCACCTTATAACAGGAACTAGAACCAGGTAATATTTTAAAGCTGAATTCCAGACTGGAAAAAATATTATCAGTGTCGGGAGTCAGTACAGATGATGACCAGATATACTCTATGTACCTACACTTGGAAACTGGGACCAGACCATACATATATACACTATATTACCAAAATTATTGGGACACCTGCCTTTACACGCACATGAACTCTAATGGCATCCCAGTCTTAGTCCGTAGGGTTCAATATTGAGTTGGCCCACGCTTTACATCTATAACAGCTTCAACTCTTCTGGGAAGGTTGTCTACAAGGTTTAGGAGTGTGTCTATGGGAATGTTTGACCATTCTTCCAGAAGAGCATTTGTGAGGTCAGGCACTGATGTGAACGAGAAAGCCTGGCTCACAAGACTATGAGTAAGCGCATATTGTGAGGAGGTGAAACGCGTTAGTTCTGTACTGTATGGACTTTTTATGGATTTACAATTAAGGTATTTTTCGGAGTGCAGCCGTTCGGAGCTTTTGCTTTACATTTGTATACTGCACATTGAGCCTGCACCTGAGAGCCATGGAGGAAAGGTAATGAAGTTGGACACACCTTTAGAAACGTACTTACTAATCTCACAAAGCCTGGCTCACAGTCTCTGCTCTAATTCATCCCAAAGGTGTTCTATCGGGCTGAGGACAGGACTCGTGTCTTTATGGACCTTGCTTTGTGCAGTGGTGCGCAGTCATGTTGGAACAGGAAGGGGCCATCCCCAAACTGTTCCCACAAAGTTGGGAGCATGAAATTGTCCAAAATGTCTTGGTATGCTGACGCCTTAAGAGTTCCCTTCACTAGAACTAAGAGGTCAAGCCCAACCCCTGAAAAACAACCCCACACCATAATCCTCCCTCCACCAAATGATTTGCACCAGTGCACAAAGCAAGGTCCATAAAGACATGGATGAGTGAGTTTGGGGTGGAGGAACTTGACTGGCCTCAATCTGATAGAACACTTGTGGGATGAATTAGAGCGGCGGCTGAAAGCCAGGCCTTCTTGTCCAACATCAGTGCCTGACCTCACAAATGCGCTTCTGGAAGAATGGTTAAACATTCCCATAGACACTCCTAAACCTTGTGGACAGCCTTCCCAGAAGAGTTGAAGCTGTTATAGCTGCAAAGGGTGGTCCAACTCAATATTGAATCCTACAGACTAACACTGGGATGCCATTAAAGTTCATGTGTGTGTAAAGGCAGATGTACCAATACTTTTGGTAATATAGTGTATCTTTAAAGTGGAATTTATTTACAGTGAACAATAACTACACGCCAACAGCAATAAACATGAGAACACGTGGAATTCAATGCTAAATGGCAAAATGCCTAACCAGCAACCTAACAAACTAACTATATACACAAAAGGCAGGGAAATACTGGAGGAGCAGGGAGAAAGGCAGTGGGATACTGGGTGCAGGGCAGGAGTAGAAACAAGAGCAAGATCCAGATCAAGAATGAATGGCTACAGAATCTGGGAGAAGCAGGGCAAACAGAGTACAGGACAGGAGCCACCAAAAAAAAACACTGAGATGTTGTGTGCTAGTAGGATCAGCCTTATATAGCCACCTAGCAGCTGAAACCAGGTGGAGCTGATCACTGAAACCTGATGACTTCTGGGAGACACCTGCTGGTGGACACTGGAACTGCAGCTATCAGCCCTGAGAACCACAGTGCCACCAGCAGATGAACCAGGTCCTGACAGCCAGATAAGAAGAAATATATTTTTCCTGGCTCCAGCAGGCTCCATATATCCATGCACTGCATTGTACATAATGATGCTGAGTCACCATCCACATTAGGGAGAAAAGGGCAGTGCCAGAGCCTGCTGGAATGGAGAACAGGGTAATAAGTGCAATTATTATAGCAATAATAGCAATTAGGAGCATTTAACCATTGCAATTCACAGGATTGTTTCAATGCAAGAGGTTTTTTGTGTTCCTATCCAAAGTTCTGCTTTTAATTTTAAAAAAAGTGAAAATTACTTTTAAAGGTACTTTAAAGCCCATCTCCAAGGAATGAAACAAGCCTTCCTTACAGTGGCCTGTCCCTACATTGCAAGATTGAAATGTTTGTTTAGACCTAGGGGCAGTAAAAAGCAGTTTTACTTACCTGATCCTCTACTCCCCTGGCAGACGATGCTCTTCTTTTGTCCTCCATGCTCCGGCAGTTGACTGACCCCTGGTGTCTTCACATCCACTGCAAGGCTATGGGTTCTGCATTGTACTTGATGATGTCAAAGGACCAGAGCATAGGGGAAAAGAGGCTGTAAAGACCAGTTCAGCAGCATTAAGGAACCTGCAGAAGTGGAGGATCAGGTAAGTAAAACTGCTTATTGTTTTTGTGCAGTACAGGACACAGGAATCAATTCATAGACCATGGGTTATATGCTGCTACCTTCAGATGGTTGGACACTGGAAAAAGCATTGCTGGGTCTGCCCCCTAGTTTCCTTATATAACCCCGCCTACTTGAGGAGGCTCCAGTTTTTTTGCTAGTGTCCTTAGCTGGTGGATGACTTCACCTTTAATGCAGCGTGAGGGCAGCCCTACTGCAAGGGAGCATATTTTCTTTCCTTGGAGCTCAGCTTTAACATGGTAAAGGTTTCAGTAATTAGCTTCACATACCCTTTAAAGCAGAACCCCTTTCCACCTTCTAGGTGGCTCCGCCTTCCCTTGGGTGCCACCATTATGGCACAACTGTAGATGTGCCAATGGGCTCTGCCCTACCTTTGGGTCCTGGGAATGGGGTGGGCATTGGCCCACCTGCGCATGTGCAGAATATTTTTTACACTTGCGCAAAGACAGGGAAGGTTTCAGACTACCCTGGTAGCAGTCTTTGCGCATGTGCAGGAAACCCAATGTATTTGCAGATAATTGCAGGCTCTTTTGAAGAATGAAACTGCGCGACACATCTGTGCTAGAGCTGCACAATTAATCATTAAAAGATTGCGATCTTGATTCAGTCTGCCAAGTTTCAAAACATTCCTCAGTGGTGAGATAAATATAAACATTGTAATGTGTTGTTGTATTAGAGCAAAGGAATTAACTTTGGTCTGTAAATTAAGTCAGTTTAACCACTTAAAGACCAAACCTTTTTCTGGTACGTGTTGATTATAAGTTAAAAATAAGTATTTTATTGCTAGAAAACTACTTAGAACCCCAAATATTATATATATATATTTTTAGCAGAGATCCTAGAGAAAAAAATGGTGATTGTTGCAATATTTCATGTCACGCGATATTTGCACATCGGTCTTTCAAACGCAATTTTTTGGGAAGAATGACACTTTCATTAATTAAAAAAAACGAAACAGTGAAGTTAACCCAACTGTATAATATGAAAGACGATGTTATGCCACGAGAATTGTGATCTTTATTCTAAGCAAAAAAATTGTGATTCTCATTTTGGCCGGAATTGTGCAGCTCTAATCTGTGCCACGCATGGGGGGGGGGGCCCCCCAGGTAGAGGGAACAAAACAAAATTCTCAAAAAAAATTAATATTAATTTGTACGAGAGGGAGGAGGCAGTGCAGCACAGTGTGACTTTAGGGTAAGGGCCCACTTTAAGGAAATAGCCAAAACACTGTCCACCAATCAGCTTTAGACTTGCAGTACTCAAGGTAAAATGATAGGGATATTCTGATTGGCCTGACTTCTATAAATGAGGCCCATTGTCAGATGACAGATGACGCAGGGTGTGATTTGTATGCTGCCTCGGTGGGCCGAGGGAAAAACAGCTCCATTTTTGGGCACGTAATTGTATGTTTCACATGGACAAGTCTTGGTAGGAGAAAATAACAGTTTTGTCCAATTCTGTGTAATGCTGTTTGCAAAGCGGAGTCCTCCTTTTCCTCACTGTTCCATGGATGTGACAGCGTATCATTTGACAACACAAAAACCAGATCTTAATTTTCCGGCTGAATTAACTCCATCCTGGCCACAAGTGCTACACACACTGCACAGGAGAGCACCTTCGTTTGTTTGCTGTGTTCAGGTATTTTATACCGGTTTTGGTCCATGTGCAGCCCCTTTTATCCTGCCATGTCACACTCCGTTATTTATTACATTTAAAAATGTACTATTGTTTAAAGTTCAGCTCTAGCCTTACCATCAGTCTTGCACAGTTACACAGGCTCCTCTCCTGTACTGACACTGCATACTTTGATTTCACTGCACAATGTGAGCTTCTCACAGTGTGTATTAAAAGCTGCAGCAAATTAGATAGAGCCTGTCTCATTTCCTGGCTAGAGAAAACTCTAGCATCACCTATCCTTTTCCTAGTCTAAGCAAGTCCCTTTTTATTTATTGCAGAGAGAAGCATAGCGACCTAGTGATGTCACTGGGTTTAAAATAATGCGTGTCATGAAAAGAAAAAGCTTTTATTCAGAAATGTCACGAGGGGAAGAGGATGAACCAGGGAAGCAGGTGAAATTGGCACTACACCCTTTTACTCATCTTCCCTTCTCTGCACCCTTCTTCCCCTCCGCTATTGAAATCAGACCCCTGCTGTGCACATCATTCGCCTAGGCAAAATAAATGCACTTTTTCCCGCTGTGCCTCGGTGACGACATATCCTGGGAGGCATTATCTAGCATTGAGAAAAGAGGAGGGAGTGGGCCTAGCGGTGTGTCATTGGGAGAGCCGCCGGCTGAACCCGCAATTCCCAATGTCATTATGCATGAAGATGGCAGTACAGGACCGAGCATGGGGCAGAAGGGAGGAGGATCTAAGCAGGACACCGCTGGATCACAAGGGCGTGTGAGAAGTGGGGCTGATGCTAACAACGACACCCTCCCCCCCCGATTGGTAGGTCGGCCCCGCACTTACCCCATCTAGGTCACGGGCAGCTTCGGCTCCTTCCTGTGTATCCTCCTCCACGGTGACCAATACGATCGCTTCTCCTCTTGGCCAATCAGGTCTCAGGACCCTCTTCCTGATTGGTCAGGGGGAGAATCAAGAAGATAATAGCGAATATTAATTTGCTATTGTCACACAACTGGGTGGGCTCAGGGAACAGTGCTTTGTGCCCCAAGCCCACCCTTTTTTGAAGCCAATTAGAGCCTCTGGCTCTAATCAAGTGCTTCTAAAAAAAAACCATTGGAATCCATGCGATTAAGGGCCGGGAGCATGGATTAGGGGGGCAACACCCCTGTGCCCCTAATGGACGAGCCACCACTGCGCATGAGTATGTTATCTGTGCAGGACCCGAAACAAGGTAAGCAGGGGATTAGAAAAAAAAATGAGGGGGGGGGGTGAAGGACTGCTTTAAACTTCACCTTTAAACAAAAGCCTTTTTTTACAGTAGCAGAGCTGTTGGGATTTCCCCATTAAACAGTCGGTGTTGATGGGGAAATGCCTCTCACAGGACTATTGTTTTCTGTTGGTGGGGGGAGCGTGAGGAGCATCCTTGCCTGCCAGAACACAATGATTACTGCTAGCGGCTATAGATACTGACAGCAATAGAATGTAAAAAAATCTGACAGGCTGGTTGTACCCAAGTCGATCAATGGATCAACTTGGATACAATTAGCCTGCCCAAACATGGATCAAATCTCGGCTGGTCCTTGCTGAACTGGGCGAATTTCGATCCATGTAAGGCTGGCTTAATTTCCTGTTCACACCTGTGCACCCAACGCATGTCAACAGACAACAAGGGGATTTCCAGTATTTTCTATGAGGCCTGTTTAAACCTGTGCATTGCCTGCATTTTTCTGCAACGCACCTCATTGCATGTCACTACAGGACAGCCTAGAGTTGAATGAAATGCCACAGCATAAAGCATGGCCACTGACGTGAATGAGCCCTAAATATAACCCTTTAACTATTTTATATTAGAGCTGCTAAGACAACCTATCTCAAACTATTTACCCTAGAGGAAGCCTAAAATGAATTATCAGGTCTTGGGTTACTCCTGATATGACCCCTTACACTCTTGGTCAGTATAAGGAATGTCCTTCTTACTGCACTGGCCAAAAGACCACCCTTACGGGTGACTATAAAGATCCCTGGTTTCATTTTGTTGGCTCTGCCAAGTGGTGTTGGCCCCAGCACTGTGCAGGCACCATTAAATAGAAGGTCAATTAGCCACAACTCAAAAAACCCTCAGCAACCTCTGGAGGAACCCTAGGGTTCCAGAGAATTATGATTGAGAAATACTGTTGTAACATCCAATATTCTGATCTAAACTAGACACCTCTGCATTTTCTTTTTTGTTGTGCCTACCCAGTCCCAGGAATGGAGATCAGACATCTGCAGGACACATGAGCTTTTGGGCCACCTGGGGCACTCTAAAAAAAGGAACATACATGCAGATACCTTTAGGGCAGTTAGTGATCAGGCACAGTTGCACAACAGGCAGAACCTGGGACTGACCTATACAATTGAAATATGGTGAAAAGGCAAATGGTTGTGTCAAGTAACGGGCTGGTATTAAAACCAGAATGACAATCATAATTGCAGATTAACATTAACACACCAGAACCAGCTTATGTGGGCACTGTTCCAGTGCATGGAGCAGAATTTACATTTGTTGCGCAGTGTTGTCAAAGCATACTCTTGCATGTGTCTCTGCTGTCATTTCCATAAGACTAGCAGATGGTGGGCACATGCCTAGGTGAAGATGGAAGGGTGCCAGCATCACAATGAGCCCCAGGGGCACATAACCGATGGCTCTCCTACTAGAAATAATGAAACCCAGTGGATTATTAAGCTGGCCATACACAGTTGGGGCTCCTTTGCACAAGCATTAGCCCACTATAGAACAATCCACAGTGAATCGCTCTTGAGAGGGCATTTGACAGGCAGTGTGGAGACATTATGTTGCTTCTTCACCTTCTGTTTTAACCCCTAAAAACCTGCACCACCATGCTACATGAGTTTGCAGGGCGGTAGCAACACAGCTCTATTCAGGGGAATGGGTCACATTCAGTGGATGCTACTGCCCACCTATTGCAACAGCAGGTAACATTTTTGTTACATTGTGATGCCATTACAGCCACAGCATGTGAACACCCCTGTCCTCTGTCATTTCAGCTTAAGGAGAAGCAGTTGGGGGGCTCAGTCATGTATTTTTATCATCCCCAGCCGCAAGTGTAAACAAAGCTTTCGATTTTTGTTCGAATACTTGTAAAGAAATTCTGAAAAATTGTTTGTCAGAACTTTTTTTCATGCCTTCGCAGAATCAAGTAAATTTCGTGTGAAAGTCCTTAAAATTTGTCCAAGCCTGCTACTTAAATGGAAACCCATCAAAAACAAAAAACAATCATCAAATTTACCTCACTAACCGTTATAACATTAAACCAATGTTTCAAAAAAGAAGATTTTCAAATGAAATTCTACTAGTGGCCAGCTTTATACCACCTTCGTATATTTAGGGAGACAGGATGGCATGGGTGCACAGATATTGCAGAGGCATTCGTTTAGATTTGCCTATAGTGGCAGATTTGGTTGTACAACCCCTCCTATAGCCCATAACCAGCTCTCTTTTACCAAGGTCTCATTCTCATCGCTGACATTGATCAAGCTGATTATGAGTACTCCCGGCTTAGCTTGCATTGATTTGCTTTTATTTGTCTGTATATCAATGAATAGCATGCTGGTGTTTTGTTTTGCATAGATTCCAGTGTCATTGTTCAAGTTAATAGCCATCATTTACCTTCTTTCCTATTAGAATGACAATCTCCTGTGCTGCATTCTTCATACTATGAACAGTAAGCTTTTATTATATTAAAGTACATGTAAACCCTAACTGAATGACTAAGTTTGCAAAAGCACTGTACAACATAAACTATTTTTTTTTCCATAAAATACTTGTTTTCCTCTTTTTATTTTTATTGCTGTTTACCTCCTGCCACATAGAAACATAGAACAGTGACGGCAGAAAAAAGACCAAGTGGTCCATCTAATCTGCCCTTTTTTTCTATATGTGACAGACCCAAGGGGCTTTTGGAGGGACTGCAGGGTAGCCTCTTGTATACTGACTATGGGCCCTGAGGGGGCTCTATTCTTGGGGGGGGGTGCCTGGGGGACCCTTGGAGTGGTCTTGCTTCGGATTTGGCTCCATAT
>BLSH010253532.1:1330414-1365069 GCA_018402905.1 Glandirana rugosa | reverse complement strand
TGTTTTGCATAGATTCCAGTGTCATTGTTCAAGTTAATAGCCATCATTTACCTTCTTTCCTATTAGAATGACAATCTCCTGTGCTGCATTCTTCATACTATGAACAGTAAGCTTTTATTATATTAAAGTACATGTAAACCCTAACTGAATGACTAAGTTTGCAAAAGCACTGTACAACATAAACTATTTTTTTTTCCATAAAATACTTGTTTTCCTCTTTTTATTTTTATTGCTGTTTACCTCCTGCCACATAGAAACATAGAACAGTGACGGCAGAAAAAAGACCAAGTGGTCCATCTAATCTGCCCTTTTTTTCTATATGTGACAGACCCAAGGGGCTTTTGGAGGGACTGCAGGGTAGCCTCTTGTATACTGACTATGGGCCCTGAGGGGGCTCTATTCTTGGGGGGGGGGGGTGCCTGGGGGACCCTTGGAGTGGTCTAGCTTTGGATTTGGCTCCATATCCCCCCGAAACACACAGACTCTGGAAAACTAGAACCTGGATACAGATTTGGGGCCTTTGTACCCAAACTAGCAATGACTGCTTCAACCCCTCCTAGACTGTGAGACTCAGAGCAGATGTTAATATAATCAGCTCAAAACAACCTGATGCTGGGGTGTCCTGCTATAATCTGTTTACTAAAGCGGAGTTCCACCCAAAAGTGGAACTTCCGCTGGTTGGATTCCCCCCCCCCCCAGGTGTCACATTTGGCACCTTTCGGGGGGGAGGAGGAAGAGGACACCTGTCTTTAGACAGGTGTCCTTTTCCACACTTCTGGGAGCTCTGGCCGGCAGCCGCGGCCGCTGACGTCAGCAGCCCGACTCCCTCCTCCCTGCTCGCTCTGCTTCTGGCCGCCTGGCCAGTAGCAGCGTGTGCCAGAGCCTCGCGCATGCGCAGTAAGGTGCCCGACGTGAAGCTGTACTGCTTACACGTCCAGGTTCCCTTACCCGCGATGGAGGTGGCTGCACCCGTCCCCCGATCCGAAGATCGGCGGTGGGTGCAGACATCGCTGGACTCCAGGACAGGTAAGTGTCCTATTATTAAAAGTCAGCAGCTACTGTATGTGTAGCAGCTAACTTTTTTTTTCCTACCTCGGACCTCCGCTTAAGGTGTCTTTCCCCCATGGTATCATTTCTCCATTGTGTACCTCCTAGGCGTGATTTCTCCATTGTGTGCCTCCTAGGCGTGACTTCCCATTGTTAACTGAGTCACTTATTGTTTCTGTCTGTCTGCTAATCCTTTAGAGATTTGGACAGCCCTAGGTCTTCTTACTGGGAAACTGGTGCCATACGATCTAGGTGGGCACTGAGTCACTTAGGCCTGTCTAGGTGACTAGTTAGCTTACTGTTTAATTTGATTACTGTTTATGTTGGATGTTCCTTAGCTATGTTAATTATCCAACTGTTTGCATAACTTGATCAAGCTCTTATCTGATTTTGTGTGGTATATATATTCTGTGTGTTTACAATAAAGGAGGTTCCAGTTTCTACATTAGCTAGTGTTGTCTAGATCTAGGAACAGTGTGCGTGAGCAGCAGCTGCATGGCCACCTGTACATATGAATTGCCAACATCACCATTGTTTGCATTGCTTATTGTTCAATATGAATAGAGCCATTGACCAACCATGGATGCAGCTTGCTTCCAAGGATGACGTTTCTGGCCGCAAACAAACTGCCCACAGCTAGTTTGATTGCAGCCAAGGCACGGAGTATTGCTTCGCCCAAAGGCAGCACTTAGCAGCCAAGGCATAGCGTATCGCTACATCCAGAGGCGGCATTTTGCTGCCTATCAATGCAGCAACCTATCCACCCTCATTTGCTCATCTGAATGATGCCCAATATGATTAAGCATATTTGAGACTTTAGGGATTGAGGGTACATCTAGTTTACATCTCCCTCATATTAGAGAAATTGTATGATGTGGAAGTCTTGATACCAGGTTTCTGGTTTATAAAGGAATGCTGTCTTGCCTTTAGGTACCTTGAAATCATGCTCACAGTAAAGGAAGCATCAGTGCAGATGTGTAATTGGATCACATAGATCTTATATGCAGGTTATGGAAAAAGTGTCTTTTCCATGCATTGGGACAATAGGATTGATTTACTAACGCCACATAGACTGTGCACTTTGGAAAGTGCAGTTGCCCTCTTCAAGTGCAGTTGCTACAAAGCTTAGTAAATGAGATAAAGCTTCAGTTTGCAAAGAATACCCAATCATGTGCAAGGAAAATTAAAAAAACAGCATTTTTGCTTGCACATGACTGGATTAAGTAAGTCAGCAGAGATTCTGCTCATTTACTAAGTGATGGAGAAACTGCACTTGTAGAGTGCAACTGCACTTTGCAAAGTGTACCGTCTATTTGCCTTTAGTAAATCAACCCCAATGAATCTCCTTGCTTGTTCCCCTCGTCACTTCTCTCTAGCCTTCTCCCTTCCGAATTACCAGGTTATGTCTATATGCAGCCAGGTCCCAATATCTATGTAGAGCTCACTTAAATCCTTATTTTAGGACAGGTCAGTGGAGCCAAATCATTATTTTATGCTTTTCCTTTACCATTAACAAATCCCTACACAATTATTACTTTCTGTATCACTTGCCCTCCCCTTTTAGATTGTAAGCTCTCAGGGTCAGGGCCCTCCTGTCTTGAATTGCATAGTATCTGTACTGACTCCCTTTATATTGTAAAGGACTGTACAAACTGGGAGTGCTTCATATATCCTGAATAATAATAATAATGATAATGTATCATAGTTTAACTTTAAATGCAAATCCCCTGGTTTGTAGCTGTGATACACCCATATATTTGATGTACCTTAATATACCCTTACCAGTGCATTAAAATGGGCCTTTTAGTAACTTTACAACCATAGGCGTGCGCACAGGGTGTGCCGGATGTGCCTGGGCACACCCTAATCACCCAATGAGCATTAACATTATCGCTCTGTGTGCCAACGGAACGATGGGAAAGATTTCCCTCTTACCAGCTCTGCCATAAGACAAGTGCTTACGCATGACTTTTTCACTATGCCAGGAGGAAGATCAATGTGCCGGGGTCATATATATGTTGGCACACGCATGTGTGTTTGAGCTTTAGGGTGCACACCCTATTGCAATAGTCTGCGCACACCTATGTTTACAACTCTAACTGAATAAATGCCTTTCACGTCACAATATAAAACAACAGTATGTCTACCTTTTATAATTAAAGTGATACTGAAGGCTGTTTTTTTTCATAAAATAAAAATGGTGCTATACTTACCTGCTCTGTGCAAGGATATTGCACAAATGACCCTGATCCTCCTCTTATGAGGTCCCCCGCCAGCGCTCTCAGCTCCTTTTGTGCGCACCACCATAGCAAGCCGCTTGCTATGGGGGCACACATGCGTGCATGCTCCCGAGCCTGGCTGTCTGCATTCATAGACATACACATCGCAGCTCAGTCCCACACCCCCCGCTCCCTTCTCACTGCATTTGATTGACAGCAGCAGTAGCCAATGGCTCCCATTGCTGTCAGAGTTTCCTGTGAATACAAAAGGAGGAGAGAAGAGCAGCCCTCCTCTACAGCTATTCAAACTATACAGTTTACACAGCATTTCCGAGCTTCTATAGGCAGAGGGCGAGGATCTGATGTAACACACTGCACAGCTCAGAGGGGATAGCTGAGTGTAATCAGAGACCTGAGTGGAGGGAATGGACACACATCTCCTACACAGTCTCATGGGGAAACATGCACATCTGAGACTGTTAAAGGCTTTCCAGTGTGCTGGGGGGCAGGGGGGGTGGTTAGGATCATCACCTTGCTTTGGGCAACTGGCGAGGTCCGCTTCGGCTCCCTCTACTGTGTCCACCACTGCCTGTCGCAGCCCCGGGAAGTTTCCTCATCTTTGCTTGGTCTGAATAGTGACAGTGACCAGGAAAGCCACCTGCTTGTCCCAGCACCCTACAACGACTTCTTGGACGTGCTTAGCAAGAAGGGGGCTGATGTCCTTCCACCGCACAGACCTTACGATTGCCCAATTGATCTCTTACTCGGGACTGAAGTTTCCTTGGGTCAGATTTTCCCTCTGTCTGAAGGGGAGTTGGTAGCCCTCAAGGCATACTTGGATGACAACTCGGCAAAGGGGTTCATAAGACCCTTTAGCTGGTGCCCACATAGACTCTCAGAAGTGACTCATGCAGATAGCAGAGGAAGGAGAGAGAAGACAGATTTCAAACTAGTAGGAGCTTTGGATTGAGGCAACTACACACTATAGAAGGATATGCTTTGTTTATTTTTAATTTTAGAGGTTTACAATCACTTTAAGGTGGAACACCTTAGTTCTGGGTACACTTATTCAAGGTGCTCCCCCTAAAAGTACCAGTGAGGGCTTGGAAATAGTTTGATAATATATTTGCCTTTCCCAAGTGGTAATGCAGTGCCTAGGTGAGAATGATGTCATCCAGTTTCAGATCAGATATTGAGTGACCCAAAGATGACCCTGCTCTGTGCTGAAGATTTGGGCTACTCAGCATTCCCCATAATCTTGTCGGCAGGAGGATAACGTCACCTCCTGCACTAAAGAAGTCGAGGAAAGATGAGCATATTGAAGTATTTTTCCACCGGCAGGTCTTTTTATGCAGCGTTATAGGAAGGAGGGGGACACCTTGAAATTGGACCTTGCCACTAAGGGGGTAGATGAAAAAATAAATCTGATTGCCACTTTAAGGTAATCTTAGAAAGTGTAGGGAAAGGGATAAGAGAAAAACAAGTTGAAAGCAGCGTTTTCCTCCCTATATAAACGTTGTTCATTACCTTTCAGGCATTCAGATCCCTTTAACAATGCTGTGGAAAACATTTTGTTCTCGTCTTAAGGCTGCTCTGCCAATATGCATTGAACTTGTGCTGAGCACAAGGTCAATTCACGAGCACTTAATAATGAGCCCAGAACTTGCTTTGAAAAACGAACTTCATTATTATTGTTTTAAAACAAAAAAAAAGACGACATCTCAGAAGTGAAAGCCAGTTGGTAAGCTGCGTGTCGCGCTTTGTGCGACATTCACAAAGTTATTAAGGCTGACCCTGCGATGCTGGGGCAAGAACAGAGTTAGCAGCTGTTGTGCTTGACTGGCAACTTTTTATTAAGAGGTACGGAACTTTCTCGGGGGACAGAGGTTATTCAATTCTTTGAATCTGGAACATGTTTACTTGGCTGTGCCACACGGCACAGTGTACCGACACAGGTATATGGCAATATAGAGAAATCTGCAATACCGTCAAACGTTTTATATAAGTAACTAGCGAAGTATGGTTGGATGTGCCCCGTGAGACGCCTCCATCCCCATATGATCTACAAAGAAACATGATTTGCCTGTGGGACCTTAGATGAGGCGCAACACACTTAGTATAAAATCAATAAAGTAAAAATTTATTGGTAAATACTATTTCCATCAGATCAACAGTGACATAATTGCCATATTTTTAAGCAGATTGGTTAATATATATACATGTTAATTCCGTAGCCAGGTACAGTGTTTCAAAGATCAGTCCAGATTTGTAAGTATGGGTCCCCTTTTGTGTGATACCCAATGTTTGCAATAACTGAATACATTGTATCATGTATGTCATATATTTCTAAACTATTTCTACTTTATAGACAATTGTGTGTGCATCAACCCCTGAGGAAGTGACATTATGTTACAAAACGCATCGGGTTACATAGCTACAAGTTCACACCTATTATGGACTGATCTTTGAAACAGTGTATCTGGCTACGGATTTAACATGTATGTATTTACCAATCTGCTTGACTATATGGCAATTATGTCACTGTTGATCTGTTGGAAATTGTATTTACCAATAAATCTTTACTTTATTGATTTTATTACTGGGTGTGCTGCGGCTCATCTAAAATCTCACGGGCAATTCATGTTTCTTTGAACATTTTATATAAGGGCAAAGTGATATTAAAGCGTCACTCCACTTTTGTTGAGAAAAACGCATTCCCCTCTGGGTGATTTATGTACATTGCAAGGATTTTAACAAACTTTGTTGCAGATTCTTACCTTTGTTATTCTGAAGAAATCCCTGTGTGTTCCTCTGTGCCTCTGTACTGAGTGGATATAATGGGAGTGGTTTCATAATTAACAATCAGGTGTGCTGCTGCAGAGCACTAATGAGGAAAGCTGCTGGGCCTGCATTCCTTTAGAAGCGCTCCTATTAAAAGTATGCCCATGATGCAGTATTTGGGATTTAAAGGCCAATTACCAAGCCCAACCATGGTCTTATGATGGAGGGGATGACATCTTTGACCTTGTGTAATTTTTTTTTTACTTGTATCTTTATTTGGATGTACAGGTTATAATAACAGACAGAATACAGTAGGTTCTATTATTATACATTTTCCATACATTAAAACATACAATGACATATAAAATTCATAAAGTAGTTCAATAATGTAGGCAGTATAAAGTTACAGAAATGAGTGTAAACTGCTGATGAGCCCATTGCCCGGGGGTAGGAAGCATTTAGGGTAAGATGGAGTGTGTGGTGGTTTGTTGGTCTAAGGAGGTCTAAGGAGGGCACAGGGGGTGTAGGTGAGGTAGGAAAGGAAAGGAGAAGGATGGGGCAAGGGAATAAGAAAAAAAAGAGAGAAAGAAGAAAACACAAAAAAATAGTTGGAGTGGTGTAAGGTATGATAATTGGAACAATTATTGTCTCAATAAGTTGTGACAATATAAGTATGATCATGATCTGGAAGTAGTGTTGAACCACAAAGTTGGTTCTAGGGGTTGGGGGGGTGGAGTTAAATCTTTGCAAGTTGTCTTTCCTGATAGTGTGTTTCTGTCATGTGCAGGATAGGTGTAATGTATGCAGGACTTCAGCTTCAACCCCATCTTACACAGAGGATATTTTACAACTGCTTCGGTGGGGGAAGTACCAGCAGGGGGGTTCTGCAAAAACGAGGATTATGGGTCAGGGGTAGTGACAGTTCTTTGGTAGCCATTGTAAATGTCTAAATGAGGATCATTCCCCATCCATCTGGCGGATGGGATTGGATGTGGTAGTCAGGTGTAAACGAACAGGCGGACCGTTTACATCCGACCACCCATAGAGGAAAGCGGGTTGTGTCTGTGTCCGCTCTGCATTAGCGTGGACGCAAACCTGTCATCCGCCTGCTAAACGTGGGTCAGCGGACAGATTCCTCTGCTGAGCAGCCGGACTCCAACGGAACCCACCCTGTGTGTAAGGGGCCTTAGGCTTTTATAATGCGCTTGCTGAAATCTTTTAAAATTAGCAGAAGGCTCTGCTTTTTAAAAAAATGATGCCGGGGATGCCATATTCCATGAAATAGGCCGCTGTGACCTCAAGCTCTGTGAAGAATTTTGAGAAAAGTGCTAAGCCATTAACATTCTGGAATATTCTGTATATGTAGTAAATACAGTTTTTTGATTACAAGGAAGAGGCAATTGAATTTATTCCGTAAACAACATGATTGGCTGCATATCAAAATAGAAAAGTACATTTGAATAGCATTAAATTACAAACTGGCTTGTGTAACAGCAATTGAATTTTTCTTTAAAGTTCAAGGCCATTACATACTGTCACAACCATCAACAATGCTTACAAACAAGACTTGAATTTGCCTCATCAAAGTTAATTGTATTTACTGCCTACGAGCCATCTTGAGCAAGGCAGCTGTTGCAGGGCATGGTGGGGGATTTAGTGGCAGTTGGTGCTCCAGAAACATCTTGCAGTTAAACTTTGCAGTGCTGTAAGTATATTTCTCACTGCAGCACCTGAACATTTTCTTTGGACTTGTCTTCAATCTCTTCTCTTTGCATAAGAGAAGGAATATAAAGTGATTATAGTGGCAGGTATCCTTATGCAACAGTTGTTCCCAGGATAGGTAGAAAGTATAGTCTGCCCATATATGTTAAGTAGTCTGTGTTCCTTATAAAAGTGAGCAATGTTGGTACATGAACATGCTCTCCTCTTAGAGGACATGTTACAATACAGGCTTTACCTGGCCTAACTTTAGTGGGCACCTTGGTGATACACAAATAAGACAGTTAGGACCCTTGGTTGACCTCAACTCAACTCACCCTAACGATCACTCATCAACCTAACTTTTAAACTTAAAGCTGAACTCCGGGGCAATTGGCAAACTATCTTGGAGGGAAGCTTCCCTCTGCGTTGCAAGGGTTAAATGCCAGTTTGTGTCTATGGTATCATTACAATCACTTTTAGAGCCCATTCACATTCCTGTGTGCATTAAGGTGTGTTGCATTCAGGTAGCCCATTGAAATGAACAGGCTACCAAAGCACCAAAACGTCATAAAGATTGGACATGTCATAAAATTTGTAATGCAATGCACTATGGTTCATTGCCATTCATTGTGGGCACTGCAATGCATGTTTGTTGGCTTAGTATTTTGGGGTGTCATTCGAAATGAATGACAACACAGGGCAGCAACACATGTGACGTGCTGCCATGCATTGCCCCATCGTGGAAATTTAAATGGACCATTGCCTTATTCCTCACTCCAGCAAGCTTCTCCTTTCCATGCAACTTGTCTCCAAACGCGACTTCTCTTTAATGTTTTGTTATAGTGTTAATGCGGTTGTATATCCTTAAAAGTGATTTTTACCCACAGGTAAGCCTATAATAAGGCTTACCTGTAGGTAAAATTAATATCTCCTAAACCTGTACCGTTTAGGATATATTCCACCTGCATGCAGCCGCTGCACTGCATGCGCAGTGATGTCCCGGCGAAGGGCCGGTGCATAGCGCCAGACCTTGCCGGAAAGACAGGCTCCCGCGTGCATGTCACTCCACCACTCACAGCGCTGGAGCCGCGAACCCGGGAAGGATCCCCACAGAAAATATGTCAGCTCCCTCTGCGGGGACCGGGCAGCCCTGCGGGAGCTTCAGTCTGAGGTAAGTATTTCATAATGGGCTAGTATGCGGTGTATACTAGCTCATTATGCCTTTGCCTTACAGGTTTTTGTTTTTTTTCTCCAGGTATACAACCGCACTGGGCAGTACCCAGTGCTGTCAGCCAGCACATTGGAGAGTCAGACTGTGGCTCTCTCTCACAAAGCAGTGGTTCAGTTCTCCAGCAATCCAACACAACCCCTGAACACTTATCTATTCAACAACAATGTTCAGGGAGGGAGAACGCCATTGACTAGAGCAGTGTTCAGGTTACCATGTGAGACTGCTGGAGAACCACTTCATGTGAGAGAGCAGCGGTCTGACTATGTGTTGGCAGCACAGGAAATTGTAACCCTTGCTGCAGCACCTGGCTATATTAAAGTGGAACTACACTGCATCTGAGCACCACAAACTGAAAACACAATTCAATTCATTTTTAATATTCAAAGCAAACTCCCCCATCTATCCATGTCTCCATGCTTTATTTTGTTGAGAAATCACATTGAATAGCACTCCCCTGACATTTCTAGCTGAGGCCATCTTGAGGACGGACAGATGATTGATGTAGCATTTACTTCCCGGAATCCATCTGCCTTTAGCTCAGGTATGCAGACAGGAATGTGTGCTTAGCAGAGAAAGACCCTCCTCCCATCCTCCAGATGAAAGTCAAAAATGCCCTTGAAGACTCTTGGAATATATGACATTATTTTGGCCTGGGTCAGAACCAGGAAGCAACTAAAGAAATGTAAAAAAAAATGAATAAATATAATATACCTTTTTATCTCTACAGAAGGTGGTTCCCTGTCTGGATTGTCCCCTCTATTAAGAGGCACCTCATCCCAAGAAAGAAAATATAGGTGGAGAAAGAGAGGTGTTCCCAGTGGGATTATACGGTGCGAAAAAAAGACAATATGATCTCACAGAAAACTTATTTAGAGATAAATTTTATTTATCTCTAAATAAGTTTTCTGTGAGATCATATTGTCTTTTTTTTGCACCGTATAATCCCACTGGGAACACCTCTCTTTCTCCACCTATATACCTTTTTATCTATTTAATAATGCTAACATAAGGATTAAGGTAGGGCTGAGTTCAAGTTTAAATGAAAAGGAGATGTTGCAAGTTCAACCTTGCATTTTGTATCAGTACCAAGAGGTGTTGGGCTGTGCATCTGCCTATCACATCTTGTAGTGTTCATTGTCCCTTTAAGAAGTTCTGTCTCTAGATAATTGTAGTCTTTTATTGTCGGATTTCCCTGCACCCTCACAAGCTGAAACTTGCCGGGAGGTCCATTGATTTTTGCTGCATATGAATTACTGTAAAACCTTTATGTTGTCTCTCGATGAAGAAAAACCTCTCTTCCTTCTTCATGGCTCCGAATAGAAGATTTCTATGCAACAAAAAAAAAAAAGAATCTAAAACGTGGTTTGTGTGGGTGCTGAAGTAGTGTATACTGTACTAAAAGTGGAGTATATTAAGGCCCAATTCCAAACAATTTTTGTATGAGTCTTGTAATGAGTGAAGAAGAATCAGAAGTTCGGTCCATTTTTTTTTTCGGCCCGTGATCCTGTTAAATCAATTTTCACTTACTTCCTGTCCCTGTGGTGGCTGTAGAAGAACCAGGAGTGTGATTGTCACATTGGCAGGTAGGCATGGACAGTAATAAAAATACTGTCAGAAGTTCTAACCCTGAATCACTCTACTAAAGTTGTATTTTTTATTTTTTTTCTCTGTGTTGGAGAGATTTCCCAGCACTTTCTTTTTGGCAGGAAGTGAAGGGTAGTCTCCCTTATGTTGCAGTGATGATATCATCTCAGCTTAGGCCATTGACTGTAGCTTAAAGATTTACTTTAATGATAATGGGTGACAAATGTAAACCACAACATGCTAGGAATGTATTTTTGCAGACTTGTGAAGTTACAAATTCCTGCCTAACAATAACTCTTCTTAAAAATGCTCCCTCACCCCTCCTGCAACCAATTTTACCTGCCCTGCCTAGAAATATTGGTATATTTACATTTCTCCAGTCCAGTAAAGTCATGTGATCCTTCAGCTCCAATTCCCCTGTGTCAGTGAGCGACTGCTGCAGGGGAGTGGCGCCAACGGCTGGGCTATGTGATCCTATAGGTGCCCTCATTCTTCCAATAAATACCCTAAAAATCTTTATCATTATTGCCATCTATGATATGTGAATGCTTCATATACTATAAGAAGCTTCTGAGTAGATGGATGTGAACACATCATGCTGGTGCCTTCCATTGATCAAGAGGTAGAGCTTTTCCCCTCTCTCACACGTATAAGCCCGGTACCAATTATTACCTCTGCTATTCAGTCAGGGGTAGATAAGAAGTTAAGGTACAGACATCAAAAATGGAAATCCATTCTCAACCAGTCTTCCTCCAGAGGTTGCTAGGAGTTCTTTGAGCTGTGAATGGTAGATCTCCCATCTGAGTGTCTCTATAGTTCCAGGGCCAATGCCACTTGGTAGTGTTAGTGGTATCACACCAATGATTCAGCTATCTGTAAGGGTGGCATTTTGACCATCACTGTAAGGGACAATTTTTCCACTGACCACCAGTTTAAGGGGGGCATTTTTCCCATTGACCACCAATGTGAGGAGAGTGCAAAAAAAGCCAGTCGGTAGCTCAATTGAGATTGAGCACCCAGGATGAAAATGTCTGAGGCATAGAGAGCGACCACACTGACCCTGCGTGGAGACAGGTTTTTTTCCACCTGCACACTAGAAAGGCTCCCCTTGCTGGGTGATCGCAGCCTCAACAGTTGTAAGTTCATTTTGTTCTTTTATTGTGGAAGCATTTTATCCTCAATTCTGAAGTAATTGGTCTCCAAACTGTGACCTATAGGACGGATATGGCCCTTTGCTTTTAACAACCTGGCCATTTCGGCACTATTCCTCCCACTGATATGGAGCACTATTCCTCCTACTGACATCAACGATCTTTCCACTGATACCAATAATTGGGCATAATTCATTCCACTGACACCAATAATGGGGCACTTTTGCTTCTACAGACACCAACAATGGGGCACAATTAATAATTTTTTTAGTCCCTTTGACCACCAAGCCTGATGCATAGTCTACTCTCATTGATGCGGGCATTTCTACTCTCACTGACCGCAGTCCAACCCCTCTAAAGTCTAAAGGACGGTAAACTGGCCGTTGTTTTAAAACGTTTTGAGACCCCTGTACTAGACTATAAGGGCTCTCCCATCTCCCTCTCTTTTCTTTTATGGTGGACACTCTGAGCTATACCAGAGACCACTATTTAGATCCTCAGGATCCTTCGTTCCGTGATCTACCACGACACCCTAGTCCACACCAATGTAAAGAGCATTCTTCACACTGACCTAAAATGTAAGTCATATTTTTTTTTTAATTGACCACCAATATAAGGAGCATTCTTCCCATTGACCACCAATGAAAGGGGTATTTTTTTTACTGACCACCAAAGTAAGGGGCAATTTTCCAGACCCTCCCTGATGATTTGGCTTTTAGAAGGGTTTCCTGAAAGGGCCTGAAAATTATTTCAAGGGTTCACCTGGGGTAAAAAGGTGGAGAAAGGCTGCACTAATGTAATAAACTTCATGTCATTTCATCACCGTTATCTCTTTCTTTAAAGCCGGCATATGAATCCCAAAAGGGAATTTCCTTGACGACACTCAAAACCCCCTTCATTCCCTTTTTTTATCTTCTAACAATGATTTTGGGGACATGTAGGAAACAAATAACATGTTCATCATTCCACCTAATTATAGTTAGCAAACCTAAATTTTTACCACTTGAAAGTAGGAAGATGAACACAATCCCTGTAAAGTCATGTACATGGGGATTCCTAGAGAAGGTTTCGGACCTATTTCTGTTCTCCCTGGCTGGCTGAAACACAAGAACACAAACGTCCTGTCTGAATTCATTGGGATCCAATATTTTCTTGTACCAGCAAGCTTCAAGTAATACTAAAGGTCAAAGCTAAATTCCTGCTAAGATTGCAGGCATCTGGTGTTTGTGGTTTCATGGATAGCTGTGTGGTTTTGTGGATATCAGACTCTAAAAAGACAGATTGTGCCCGGTCACCCCCCCTCCTGATGATAACCGCTAAAATGCTGAAAATATTGCCGAGAATAGTCCCAGCTCTGTGCAAGGCTGGTGTCACCTAAATATGGAAAGTACAGCACATAGCTCCATGTAATCCTCTGCTCCTCACATCTGTCGCTGGGTTTGTTCCTTCATATCCCGTGGTGCTAAGACACAGTCTTTGGACAGGAGACAAAAATAAAATCTGTTTCATTGTGTGATACATGAAAGAAGGAGGGCAGGTCACTTGAAATGGAGATAAAACAACATAGCTGTCACTTGGCACTGAGAGCTCCATACTTGTCAAGTGATGTGTCTGAGCGGGCAGTCCGCATCAATTTAATTTGTTCCTAGTTCCGTCTGCAACGTCTACCCATTGTCAGGAGTGTTGTACAACATTGGAAGCGGGCCAGAGTATTGGCTACGACCCCTCACATCAAGAATGTCAAACCAGTATTTGTTGGACCATACGTGCTTCTCTTACAGCTTTCTTCTGCCAAAGGGACAGTTTAAGGATTTACTGTAAATCTCAGCTCCAGGCTGATAGAAAAGGCACAAATAATTATGTCTCTGTAATCATTCATGCATCTTAAATGCAAGCAGTGTTAGTACCTAAATGAGGCCTTGTATTAGCCCCTTGCAGACTATTGTACAACAGATTTGGACTGTGAGAGGAAAAAGCAGTACAAGAAGCCAATAATTATGTGCTGACAAGAAGCCTGCTGATAGGGGGGGGGGGGGGGCAGAGTGACAGAGAACTGATCTCATCACTGTGCTGATTCTTCTTTCACTGTCCAGTCACAGGCTTGGGGTGGGTCCAAAAGAACTGGGCTCAGAGGAAGTTGGTTGAGTAAGGAGTAATGCGTGTCTGCAACCCACATCGTGTGACGTATGACGCCCAAAAGTAGCTCCTGAACTTTCTTGGACGACATGCTTCACGCCATGCGAGTTGCCGCCATTGCAGCACGATTTATCATGTGACAATTGCGGCAGACCCACACTGCGCTTTCAGGTGTCATTTAAATTTATTTATTTATTTCAGGTACTTATGTAGAGTTGTCAATTTACGCAGTGCTTTACATGTATATTGTACATTCACATCAGTCCTTACCCTCAAGGAGCTTACAATTGAAGGTAATTAATGGCATCTCAGATGTGGTTCCCGCGATTTATCAGTCACACATCGGCGATCTCAAATCTGCCCGCAATTCAAAACGCAGAAGTGTGAATGCAGTCTAAGGGCTTTTTTACATTATCATCGCCTTCCAAAGAGCAATCTGTGGCAGAGGGCATTTAACAGGCAGCTTAGAGGTGTTATAAATTGTATGTATAAGAGCGCTCTTTCTAATAAGTAGCACTTGACCTTAAAGTGGTTGTCAACTCGTGACAACCACTTTGACCTACAGGTAAGCCTATAATAAGACTTACCGGTAGGTGCCCTGCATATCTCCCAAACCTGTACACTTCAGGAGATATGCAGTGTACTAGATGTGCCGACGTCATGTCGGCACATGCGCAGTGAAGAAATGGCCTCCGTGTTGTTCCTTCACTGCGATCACATCCGTGGGAGTGACATCACGCGACTCCAGCCAGTCACAGAGTCGGAGATCGCGGCCCCAGAAGGAAGAAGGGCTGAAGATGGACTGCACAGGGGACATCGCTGGACGTCGCAGGCTTTGTTTGCAGGTAAGTGACACATAATGGGCTACTATCTACTTTGCAGGGAATGTAGTGGAAGTAAACCCCGTCTGGGTTTACTTCCTCTTTAATTCATAAAGTGCATGTGCTGACAAATTCATACTATATAATCCATACTATATACACATGTGTACACAAATCTTCTAAAATAAATAAATAAGTAAGTGCAAATATAAACTATGATGATCCTGAGTGACAATAATGATATGAAAGTGTTTTGGATTCAACAGTTCTTAATGGCTTATAGCAAACGCCATTCCCTATATGGAATAGTCACTTCATCAAGTCTGGAACCAGTTTATCCCAACGAGAGATAGTTCATCATAGTAACCAAGTTCATCAGAGAATCTTTCTTTTCTTTATAAAGTGCCAGGTGATGATAAGATAGCTGAGATCTTGTGCGCTCCATGCTCCCCTCCTGTGTTCCCCCGCTCACCAGAAAAAGAGGACTCCTATTACCGAAGTCACAATCGCCTTGGTGTCTGCTGGATCCAGTGGTTCCACGGATCTAGTATCCTCCAGTGTGTCACTTGCAACGTTCACTGGCCCCCAAATGTCCTCAAAGGGTCAGGATAGTAATGGCAAATGAAATGGATATAATGTAATACTGTTTTATTAGGTAAAATATCTAAACATATCCACTTACATTAAAATTCACGTAGATGCATATAAAACACCAGATCGGAAGTAGGAAGTGGACCTGCGTCTCGCCGGCTGCAACTAACGCCACCACCCGCGGTCAACTGGCGCGTTTCGTCCCTCCCACGAGACGGCATCAAAGGCCACCTCACCTCCTTCTTTGACCCCTAAAATCCTGCACCACAACTTTGTGCATTGCACGCCCATGCACTTGAATGGATTGCATTTTCCAACTGCGATGGGGGATATAATTCTTGCCACATTGTGGCTGCAGCAAATATACAACCCACATCTGGCTGCCCCCACAAGGGAAAGGGGGGGGTGTTTGGGGTGGTAAAAATGCAACTCAGCTGCCTGTTTTTACAAACCCCCCCAACCGCAAGTGTAAATTTAGCCTAACAGAGGAGATGCAATGGAGTAAGGTACCGGCAATAACTGTTCTGAAAGTGTGTTAATGTATCTGTGCCTCCCCCCACGGTGCGCAGCGTTGTTTTGCTGAGTTTCCTATCTATCTAGGTCAGAGTATACTAATCAATTTATCAAAATTTTCACAGTTTAGAGCAGCAGAGAAATGGGAGTCTGCTAGTCTCAGCAGGACGACGTCTTTGTTGCTGGCTGACTCTTTGGAGTAAAGCAGTATGGAGCTGTGTTTATGATAAGATTGTGCTGTTATAACTCTCCAGGACAAATTGCATAAAAATAGAGGAAAAAAAACAAGTTTTGTCTACACTTTGCTTTGTGTTCATGTTGTATCTCTTATCTGTTCTGCTTCATCACATCTGTACACAAAGTTTATTCTGCTATTTGCTGCTTACAATATGAAAAGGCTTTATCTTTTCTGATCCTGGGATTTATTGAAAGTACAACTAAAGGCTCTTGTAAGAAGTACCGATTTCAGTTACTATGTGATTCCAAAAACGCCCTTCTCCTTCCCTGGCTGGGCCCAGGCCTCCTCCATTTGTGTCTCCTGCGCTCCCCCTCTCAGGCACTGCAGCTCACAGTGGGAGGGTTTCAGTAACAGAGGCAGGGCTGCCAATCCAGAAAGCAGTGGGCGGGACTAGGTGTGGTCGTGTGCTGATTGGCAAGCTACAGGCATGTGAATCAGCAGTGATAATGCTGATAGCCACGCCCCCTGCATCATCTTTTCATCTTTCTGTAGTGCAAGCAGGCACGGCCTATATAAAAGTGACAACTCTGCTCTGAAATCTGGAGCAGTGCAGCATGGTTGTCACTAAACATGTGCAATTCGTTTGGTTCTGAATTCGTTTTTTTGTCAAAAAATTCGGCATATTCGTTTATTCGGAAACAACTGAATTAACGAATAGCCGTTTGAGGAATTTTTCCGAGAACAAATTTTCGAAAAGAACGAAAATTCGAAAGAACAAAAATCCGAAATTCAAAAATCCGAAAATTGGAAATTCGAAAATACGAAAATTCGAAAGTTCGAAAATATGAAAATAAGAATGAAAATTCAAAAATAAGGACTAAAATCCGAAAGAACAAAAAACATTCAGATAATTTCTATTGTAATTAAATTATTACGTTTATTAACCATTATTATAGTTTATAATTATTATTTATTATAAATAATAATAAAAACTATAAAAGCCCATGCACACTGTAGCTGATAAACAACCGTTTTTGATTGTTTGGGCTTTTTTTTAACAGCCCAAAAATGCTCCTTTATGTTATCCTATGTGTCCATGCACACATGGACATTAATTTTAGTTTAACAGCAGCGGCGTTTATCTGAACGCCCTGAATTGGCGTTCAAAAGTCGTTCTTCTGACCACAACAAACGTTAAACGCCGATTAATGCTCAAACACCGGTAAACGTCCGTTTATCGGCGTCCAGCGTTTTTTGTAGTCAATGGAATCTAATGAAGTAAATAAAAAAAACGCTCAAAAACGCAGATAAACACTGCTTACAAAATGCTGCAAAAGAATGTTTTCTAAGCAGTGTCTCCTGCCCGACACCCAGAGAGCCCAGATAGTGTGCATGGAGCCTTATAGTAGTTATAAACTATTAAATTAAATAAAATTTCCTTTCACACTTGGCTGTTAGTAAACGTAACAAATTATTAACCATGAGTATAGTTTTTTATTATTATTCATGAATAATAATAATAATTATAAAAACTATAATAATAGTTATAAACTATTAAATTATAGGTATAGGAATTTCCTTTCAAATGTGGCTGCCTGTTAGTGAACGTAATCAATACGGATTCATGAATTTAGAAATAACGAATACCGCATCTATACGAATGGAACGTACAAAATGCTAATTTTTCAGAATTAACAAATCACCAAAATAACGAATACCGCATCTATACGAATGGAACGTACAAAATGAAAATTTATAGAATTAACAAATCACCAAAATAACGAATACCGCATCTATACGAATGGAACGTACCAAATTCAAATTTTTGCGAATTACCGAAATAACGGATATCGCATCTATATGAATGTAACGTACCAAATTCAAATTTTTCCGAATTTACGAATTACCGAAATAAGGAATACCACATCTATACGAATGGAGCATACCAAATTTTAATTTTTGCGAGTTTACGAATTACCGGAATAACGAGTATCGCATCTATATGAAAGGAACGTACTAAAGTTGAATTTGTACAAAATTACGAATTACCGAAATAACGAATATCGCATCTATATCAATGGAACGTAGCAAATAAAACATTTTCAGAATTTACGAATTACCGAAATAATGAATACCACATCTATACGAATGGAGCATACCAAATTTGAATTTTTGCAAGATTACGAATTACCGAAATAACGAATATCGCATCTATATGAAAGAAACGTACCAAATTCGAATTTGTACAAATTTACGAATTACCTAGATAACGAATATCGCATCTATATGAATGGAACATACCAAATTTGAATTTGTACAAATTTACGAATTACCGAAATAACGAATATCGCATCTATATGAATGGAATATACCAAATTCAAATTTTTATGAATTCAGACTGCATTGCTGGGTTGAAATCGTGCAAGTTCAGCTGAACTTGCACAATTTCTAACCTGCATCAGTGTGAACCGGGGCTAAAGCATGCTTGTTATACTCACTGTGGAACCTAAGAGGTTAATCCTCTGCATTGTGTAAAAAGAATGTTTGATCCTGGCTTCTCTGATCCTCCCCTCCTTCCACTGTCCCCTAATAATTTCCTGATAACACAGAGTCTATGGAGTCAGGCTGCACATGCTCAGTTTGGTGTGTATTGCTTGAGAGGTTTTTTGTTTTTCTTGGGAGGATGCATGTGATCAGCACAGAGCCAATCAGCACTGTCCAGGCAGAGGGTCAGGGGTCCTGCAGTCTCATAGGATACCTATGCTTGGCTGGACACTGATAGAAGTCACAAAACTGCTGATGAGAAACGTTATTTAGCAGTTATAGTTACTAAATTAAATGCATTTCCATGTTCTGTGTAATATGGGAGACAAGATATATTGAATGCAGGGTCCTGAGTTTAGTAACTCTTTAAGTACCGCAACACATTTTTTATTAAAATGGGAAGCCATAGTTCTCGCCTAGGCAAAGAATGAGGATGTGGGAGCAGGTACCAACCGAATAAAAATGGTGCCCCCCCCCCCCCCAAAAAAAAAAAAAAAGTGATTTTACAGGCAGAGAGGAGGAAGATTATGGGGGTAGCATTCATTTTTAAGTGAAGATTCTGTTTTAAAGCTGAACTTCAATCAAATATGTGCAGCGCAACCCCAAATCTATCTCTAAGCCTATGCTGTGAGCCAAAATAAGATTTTTGTCACATATAGTTTGGCTCACAGCAGAGGTTTAGTGATAGATTTGGGGTTGCGCTGCACTATTTTGATTAATTGATTTATGATCGGTGCTTGAACACACCCTAGTGATTAGCTGCAACATTGTGGTATTAGGGAATAGGAAGAGGCACTTTTCGGTTACAGTAGCAGGGAGAGGAATTTATGTCACAACCGCTATTGTTGTGATTGGTCAAAGGACAAGTCGCACTGCTTCAAAGTCGGATAAAAATCGGATCACAGTTCATTAAAGTCGCAAGTAAGGCAGATCAATGTCGGACTGAAGTCACCAGGCAAAGTCGGATCAACAGTCACGCGACTTTCATTGTCATTTTCCCAAACAGGAGTCGGGAAGAAGGACTTGAAGGGGAAATTCCCTTTTGGGTGGAGCTCCGCTGTAATGCAGGGAATGCATTAAAGTAGATGTAAACCCCATTCATGAAATCTGACCTATGCACATATATCTGTAGTGTTTACTTATCTCTCTCCAAAGCCCTAAGTCCCATGTCTTTCTGATGCTCTGTTCCTCTGTTATCAGCATGATACCTTCTGACAAGTTCCCTGACACATGAGATAAAAGCAGCTGGAAATTTGTGTTGGGGAGGGTGCTATAAAGATTAGCAGAGAGCTGGTCCATTCACAGCACAGCTCTGCAAGTTTCTTTGTTCCTATGTGGAGGGGGTGTGCCTTTCCTCCAATCAGCTCTCACACAGTGTATGCCCAGACTCCACACCCACTGCTGAAACAGGAAGAAATATTTCTAACATGATGGGCACTTTCTGAATAATATAGAAAGCTGAAGACAGCATGTATACATGTAAAACTTATGTAGGAGGATTTGTTTTATCTCTGTGTATCATCTGAGGCTGTTTATGTCACTGGGTATAGGAGAGGGTTTACATCCACTTTAGGGTAAATAACTGTTGGCCTTTGAACCACTGTAACAGATATCATATGCAGGTCAAAGGTTGCCCCTTTGATCTGTGTTTGCAAGAAATAGAATAAATACAATTTTGGAACCGTTCAGAAGCTGTGTTTGACTTTAGCTACTTTTGCGCTAAATTGCAAGGCGTTGCTGTCTGCTCATTTTGAGGCTGTGTTCTATACCTAAAGTCCTCAATTAGTTTAATATATATTCATATTTGCTCATTAAATACTCTCTGCTTAGCAACACGATACATTGGTTCCACTTTACTGCTCCTTCCAATAATGCAAGTCTATGAGTCAGCTCTGTGTCGCTGATTGCTCTTATTGTATTGCAACTCAGAATTAGTAGAAAAAAGTCACATCACCATCCTGGCTTTACTCTCTGGCAGGGCTGTATAAATCTCATGACTGGCTGGGCAAAATTGTAGATATTGTAGCAAGCAAGATGGTCCCAATTATAGGTATTATGTGTATACAGCTGTGTGTATTAAGCTTTAATGGTTAATGGTTTTAATGGTTACATTAGGTAACACGTTTCTTAGGTAGCTCCTGATTGCAGGTGTTTTTAATCCCTTTAGAGTTTTCCTTCCCTTTAAGAGTGATTCACGAGCAGGCAGGGGGTATTGATTTTTGTTTTCTTATCACCCATTAATAATGCATATGAAAGCCATTCTGTCAATATGGCATCCCTAATGTAGCACACAAACAATCTCAACCTTGTGTGGCCCAAGCATCCAGATCCTCCAATGCACTTACCTAGCTGAGGGAAAACTATAGATATCAGCCAGCTTCAAATAAGTCCTTTCACTGTGATCGACATCAAGCTATATTTTAATACTATCCACATTCTGCTGCATCGCACAAATCATTATTTACCGCAAACCTGTAACAAAATCCCTGCCGTTTTTCCATTGAAGGGAAATTATAGGTGACAGGAACATAGAAATAGCTGTGTGCTCCTTTCAGGAATTTAGGCGGACAAGTGCTGAATGGGCTGATAGATCTAAACTTGAAATTATATATATGCCTTGAGATGAATTGGAGCATACTATAGCATGATCACTGAGGTATTTGCCCTGAATTTCAGCCAGTGTGCTTTATTTCTGATAAAATTGATAAAATATTATACTGTAAAGCAGGGCCCAACAATTCCTGGTCCATAGGTCAACATGGCGACAGAAAAAAGACTTTTGCAACTGGGTTTTTGAGAGCTATTGTGGGCAGGGAGTCACTAGCTCCCACCAGGTCTATTCCCAGTCACTAAGTCAACATGATGACAGAAAACATTCTGGTGACTGAGTCTTTGAGAGTTGTTGATGTTGGGGAAGAACTAGAACCAGGTCTTCAGGTCAGTTCACAGTCACCAGGTCACAATGATGATAGGAAAAACTCCTTTGCGAACCGGGTCCTTGAGACCTTATTCCAATGGGGTGGCACTAGCTCTTGATTGCCAAGTCAATTTCCAGTCACCAGGTCACCATGATGATAAAAAACACTCTGTGACTGAATATTTGAGAGCTATTTGTTGTGGGGAGGCACTATCACCAGACCATTGGGCCAGTTCACCATGTGACAATAGCAAAAACTCTCTTACAGATCGGGTCTTTGAGAGCTATTGCCAGTGAGGAGGCACTAGCTCCCAGTTACCAGATCAAGTGCCAGTTACCAGGTCTCCATGATGTTAGAAAACACTCTGGCGATTGAGTCTTTGAGAGCTATTGCTGGGGGGGAGGCACAAGTTCCTGGTCACTAAGTCAATGCCAAGTCACCAAGTCACCATGATGGCTGAAAAAAACACCCTCTCAACTGAGTCTTTGAGATCTATTGCTGGTAGAGAGACCCTAGTTCCCAGTCACCAAGTGGCGAATCCTTGAGAGCTATTACTGGTGGTGTGAGGCACAAGCACCAGGTCATTGGGTCAGTTCACAGTCAATATGATGATAGGGAAGACTCTCTGGCAAACAAGGTCTTTGACAGCTGTTGCCAGTAAGCAGACACTAGCTCCCGGATGCCAGGTCAATTCCTTGTCACTAGGTCACCATGATGATAGAAACCACTCTGGCGACTGAGTCTTTGATAGCTGTTACCGGTGGGGAGGCACTAGCTCGTGGTTTGTAAGTCAATTCCCAGTCACCAAGTCACCATGATTGCAGAAAGAAAACACTCTTGCCACTGAGTCTATGAGAGCTACTGCTTGTGGGGAAGCACTAGGGCCAGGTCAGTTCACAGTCACCAGGTATCCATGATGTTAGAAAACACTCTGGCGATTGAGTCTTTGAAAGCTGTTGCTGGTGGGGAGGCATGAGTTCCTGGTCACTAAGTCAATGCCCAGTCACCAAGTCACCATAATTTCTATTGAGTTTTTGAGATCTATTGCTGTTAGAGAGACCCTAGTCACCAAGTGGCGAGTCCTTGAGAGCTATTACTGGTGGGGAAGCACAAGCACCAGGTCGTTGGATCAGTTCACAGTCACCAGGTCACCATGATAATAGAAAAAACTCTCTGGCAAACTGGGCCTTTGAGGATTATTGCCAGTGGGGCACTAGCTCCCAGTTGCCAGGTCAATTTCCAGTCAATGGGTTACTATGATGATAGAAAAAACTCTCTGCCAACTGGTAACTTAAAGCTCCACTTTGGAATAAAACCCACACCCTCCCATACCTAAGGCCCAACCCCTCTAGCTGATTACTATGTTGAAAAAAAAACAAGCCCTATCTAAAAGCCACAGTCACGGGATAATCATCTTCTTCAAGTGTCCACATCAGTGCCTGCCTTACGTGGACACTTCATATTGGTTGGGCTGCAGTGGGGTCCTTTAAGAAGAAAGAAGAGGACAACATCATCAGAGGGGGATGGCATGGCAGCAGATCTGCAATTTGGGGGTGGGGCGTTGTTGGAGCACTGGATCAGCATTCCTTCCACCTGGAAACAGTGGGACCTGAATGGAAGACTTTTGTCAAAATATCTGGTTTCACAAGGTAAGAGGGGAAAAAAAAAGTTTTGGCTCTACATACACTTCAACGGAGTGTTGGGGAGGGCATTTGAGTATAGACCAGGAGGCCCAAAGAGCCCCAGAAGCACAGAGTCCTCTGGTCACAACTTTGACCATTAGAACCCCGTTCCCATTTCTTGGTACAAGTCTATAAATGCTGCTGGGGGGGCTGCAAACCTGCCGCTGAAGGATCTGCATAGTGGCACACTTGTTTTAGTTCCACTATTAAACATACTTATTGCTCTGTGCTGCACATCCAATGTGTCTGAATTACAAAGTACCTATTATAACAGCTACCTGGGACACTGAACTTATCAGAGTTATGATATCTTCGGAAGAAAGTAATTAATGAAGAGAATTAAGTACAATTTAATACAATTACCTTCTGGCTCGTTAAGAACAGACGGCTAAATAGTTACTATGGTTGGAAGTAATGCTGTCATCGGCTCTGTTGAACTTTGCATCTGTTTTATTAGGTGTGTGCTGATAAAGAGCTTATCAGTGTTACAGGAAGAATATCTATAGACTGTAACTTTTAACACAGAGGACCTGTTACATTCAGAGATGTGGCAAAGAACAGAACGTTGAAGGGTAGACATTATGCATATTTGAACTCCAGGCAGATATACAAGGTGTATGTTAATGCAGCTCTGTAGGCTTTAATATTGTATTAAATGTATTTGTTTTTATATACAAGCAGGGTGAGTATGTGAATTTGACTTGGCTTGGCATTAACTTCTTTTGTTGTCATTGTACAGTAGAGCTTAGAGAAGGAGTGGGAGAAGCAGCACAAAGAGACAGGTGTGCTACAATAAAAGAATCATTCTGATAGGAGGATAGAACAGTGACAGAGAGATGGGCTTATTGGTTTGCTGCTTCTTTTTTCACTCTCCATTCATTGGCTGGGAAGTGGGACTGCAAGTATAAGTGAAACTCATAAAATTTGTGTAAATCTCAGGAATGGATGGACAGATACACAAGTCCTTTGGAAGGTAAAACAGTTCTTATTTATGTAGTTTTTGTATGTACTTGCTGCTTGCCTGGAGTTTAACTTTAGGCCTGGTCACATGGGCGTACTTAAGTGAACACTCATGTGAGGGTTGTGTTTTGCATGCAGGGGATGCACCGGTGTTCCATGCATCCACCTGCAGGCAGTCCCATTCATATTAATTGGGACACAACAGCTGTACGGAACACCTGTGCATCCCCTGCAGGCAAAACACAACCCTCACATGGGGCATTCACGTAAGTACACCCGTGTGACCAGGCCTAAGTTCTTATTTTAATTTTTTACTGCATTGTATTTGTGTTATACTGTGTTTTACCATGATTCGGAATTGCGGGCAGAATCATGGCAATTCTATCAGCAATTCCAAATCGTAAAGTGGGAATGGGGCCTCAATCTGAGGCTGGGTGAATCTTGATCAGTGTTTAATCGACTTCTATTGAAAGGATGTATAGGAGCATTTTCCATTGGTCTGTAATTGTCAAAACACAATGTCCCAGCAGAGAGAATTCTTCTATCTATTTTTTTCCATTACTGGCTGAACAAAAAAGAAGCTAACTGTTTATGGTCAGCTTAACTGTTCAGCATGAGCGTAGTTTGGTTTTGTAGCATTGCTCCATATTGGCAGCCCACCTTGGGCACTTTCTTGATCATACCCATTATACTTCCTCCTAGCATCTTACCCCCTTGCCTTCTTCCCCCCTTCCCTTGTTTCTTCCATTCCCTCCTTTTTTTCTCTTTCTCTCTCCCCTCCCACCATCATCTCTCTTCTACCTTCTACTGATCCCCTTCCACGCCTAGGAAACCTGATTTCTAGATTTCCCATTACTGCATGCTCTCTCGTTCTAATGGACTTTCATTGTTATCATTGTAAGTGTTTGTGCACAGTTGAACATTGACCTTCCAATCCATGTAGCTATTAAGCTTATTTGTTACAAATGTTGTTAGCATGTTTAACCTTGTCCATGATCTCTCCATGATGTACCTGACTTCATACTATTGAGGCTCTGTGCATGTAATCCACTTACAATTTGTTCAGAAAAATAGTATAACAAATTAAAAGACAAAAAAAAATACATTTAATGAACAATAATGAATGACTCACTCTAGTGTTGAATGATAGCCATCATCTGGGTAGGGTGTTGCATGCATGTCCAACATAACGACATACTGGTATCTCCATGTTACTATTTTGAGGTTCTTGCTTCACTTTACTTTGTTGTAACTTGCAAAAATCATTGTCAGTACCTTTAGAAACTAACAAGGTAGAGAGTTTTTACATTTTCATATGGCACATGTGGGATTAACTGCCCTATATAGGTGAAAGCAAGCCATGATTTCACGTATGTACCCCTCTATGTCATTTTAACTGTGCATTTGCTTTCATAGCAAATCTTGGTGACCACAAAGTTCCCAACACCTTCTATCAAATGAATGTAAAGTACCTAAAACTTTATTTTGATCTATCTTACAAAGCTTACACAGTGTTTAAATGTGAGAAAAAGAAACAAGAAGCAGGTTGGTTCCCCTTTAATCTTAGCCACCCTAGGCTGGAGCTTGTGTCACTACAGCTAGAGCAGCCTTCCTCAACCAGAGTTCCTCCAGAGGATGCTTTGGGTTCCTTGATCAATGAGTCATTCTACCACCCAGATAAGTTACCACTAACACCTTCTCTGCTATCTGTAAGGTTGGGGGTGGGGGGTATTCTTACTTTCTATGAACCAACAGTGTCGTTGGGACCTTGTCCACTGATCCCTGACCCAAAGGGGCCATTCTTCACAGACCACCAATGTAATGTAACACTTCACTGACCACCAGTGTAAGGGGGTACTACACAGACCATCATGTGAAGGACACTTTTCCAATGACCACCAATGTGTGGGAGAAGTACAATTTCTATGGTCTGAATTTAGTTCCTAGGCCATATTACTAGTATTTGTTTCAATAGTTTAATTGCACCACATTCCTAATTCATTTTTATTTATTTCCCAACTCACAGTTCATGCTAATGTCCCGTGAGCTGTAGATAAGTAAGGTTTTCCTGAGACCGGAAAGTTATTTAAAGGTTCCTCTGTGTTAAAAGGTTGAGAAAGGCTCAGATCTATGAAAAAGAGGTATATATATATATAAATAACCATTGCTATACCTTCTTGTAGTCTCCTGTAACCCTTGGTTCACACTTATGCGTCTTTTAGTTTAGAATTTTGCAGAAACGAACTACAGCCCATTGAACATGTTTCCTACATTTTCACATCTATGCGTTTTTAGTTGTTGCATTTTTTTGGAAAGGGCAAGGGACTTATTTCCCACAGCAGATTGCTTTTTTGGTGCTATAGACTTCAATGGAACTGTGTTTTTGATGTGTGTGTGTTTTTTTTTTTTTTTTGTTTTTTGATGCGTTTAGCTTCTTTTTTTTTGTTGGCCAGTAAGAATGTATGCCAGGTTTGGGTTAGGGTTAAATGTAAGGATTAGGGTTAAATATTAGGTTTAGGGTTAGCGTTAAATGTTAGGGTTAAGAGCTAGGGTTAGGGTTAGTGTTAAATTTAAGAGTAAGGATTAGGGTTCTAACCCTAATCCTTAGCCCTAACCCTAACAGTTAAGACTACCACTAGCCCTTAACACTAACCCTAGTCCCTAACCCTTATAAATTAATCTACAAATTTAATCTGAAGACTCATGATTAACAAAAATAGCTGCCCGAAGAGGGCATGTTATGGGCTAGTCCTCTCACAGAACAGAGGATCCTGGGGGGGGGGGGGGAATCAGTGGCTAACCCTTATCAATAACATTTAACCCTAACACTTAACCCCAACATTTAATGCTAACCATAAGTGTAATACTCTCCTTTTGGCAATAAAAAACACAGAACGCTTCAAAAACACATAAAAATTGTACGTTCAAAAGTGCGCCATTGCAACATGCTTAGGTGGGAACCTAGGCTTATGCAGTATTCAGAAGGAAATAGAGAAGACCAATACTGTGGACCAGGTAGGTTCTACTGCTGTCAGTCTAACACTGGGTGCTTGCAGACTGGAAATTAGTGCAGGGCGGTGAAATCATCATTGTGGTGATGGTCCCTCAATGTTCAGTCAGTTGTGTAGTGATGGGTCGGTAACCAACCTATTGCTTAACACCAGTGGAGAAAAGTGAGGTCACATCCTGGACTGTGCTGTTGGCCTAGATCTCAAGACTGGCTAAACACAATTGCACCATTAGGTAGGTACAATAGTCTTAGTGTGTATATAGCTAATCAGCTGGAGATTTTTATGATCGTCTTTGGTTTTAAATGCAGCATTATCAAGTACATCGTGATGACAGGAACAGCATAAAACTTCAGGAAAGAATTGTGAAATGACTCACAGACTTTGAAGGAGGAAAAGCTATGCATCCTAATAGCAGGAGTCCAGGAGGAGAATGTAGTACATAGAAAAGTTTTTTCCTCTGCTTGTTTTTTGTCAGTTATGCAGAAAAATGTCCCTGAGGGATCTAAATCTCTATACGTTTAACAGCTGTTATGTGTTAAAAGCTTGACAGTCCATGTGGGCCCTGTCGTTTTACTGATGTGGGGACAAATCTGTTGATTAATGTTTCTTTCAGCAGATAGTGAACAGGATTTGGTTGTCTATGCAATATGTGAAAACACTGTCAGATGATTGGAAGAGGTTAATGTTTTGGTCAGAGCTTTGCGCTTTCCTCAGAAGCGTCTCTTAAATCCGTATTTGCATAATTCTTCTGTTTCCTGACAGCTGCATGGTCATTACAGCCATTACCAATGGTGGTGATAAGTTGTAATGCCATTTTGGTAATGCGTTGTAACGTTTGGTTGTTCTAGCAATACAATGTAAGACAGTATCGTACCGCCAGTAATACTCGGGAAAACAGGAAAAAAGTAAGCAGTAAAACAGTGATCTGCTGGAAGTGAAACTTTGTAAGACAGTGCTCTACTGGAAGTAACACATTGTGACCATAGTGGTCCAGTTGAAGTGCTACATTGTAGGACAGTGTTCTACTAGAAGTGATTCATTGTAAGCTATTGTTCTACTGGAGGTGATACATTGGTTCACTTGCAGTGATAACTTGTAACACAGTAATCCATTGGAAGTGATACATTGTAAGACAGTGTTCTATGGGAAGTAACACTGGAATTGATACATTATAAGGCAGTATTCCACTGAAAGTGATACATTGTAACATAGTGATTTAGTATGGGGGGAGGAGAATTAACACTTTAATGACACCATCCTCAAAGAAGCTTTATGAAAAGATATATATTTTATTGAAAATGAACGAATAGTTAAAAACAGGAATTGCGTATACAAAGTACACTGTTTAATTTGTGGTATTAAAAGGCCAAATATTTAACTGGTATCACCAAAAAAAAATCAGATTATGAGTTAGGAACCCCAAGTGGTTACAGTACATACACGATACTACGAACAAACACAATTCCTAGTTGTCAGGTATCAAGAGGTGACTAACTGAGGGATGATGATGTCTAGCTAAAAGAGTTCCTCATTGCTCAACCAGTTTCACGTGTCATACGCTTCTTCAGGAGCTTTTTAACATTAAAAATGACTCAAGTAAAACTACAGTAATGAGTGATCATATATGGAAAGAGTGGGAGTAGTGGTCCAAGTCACCCTAAAGGTAGATATGGGGGCACACTGGGGTATAAGCAGTGTCCCAGCTAGGGGTAGAAAGGTACACACCCTACTTTTAACCAACTACGGGTATAGTAACCTTAATTTCTTTCAACAACTTACGCCTAGTATAATGTAGAGGGCTTGTGTCTCTTCCCTAATAGGTATCCAGTAGGCACAGACTCTTGTAGGGAAACATTATCCCATATAGTAATATTGTATGCTACTCTGCAATATTGCACACTCAGGGCTCCTAGTTCCCAGATGTTCCATCTTTCTGCCTCTACGTCCCTTACACTTCCCCAGCACCGTGTCATTGAGATGCATTGTTCTACTGGAAGTGATACATTGTAAGACATTGTTCTACTGGAAGTGATACATTTTAAGACATTGTTCTAATGAATGTGATACATTGTAACAGTGTTCTACTGGAAGTAATACATTGTAAAACTGTGTTTTACTGGAAGCAATATATTGTAACATAGTGCTCCAATGGAATTGATAGATTGCAAGCAGGGTCATGCGCAGGGTGTGTGCCAGGTGTGCCTGAGCATACCCTAATCACTATGAGCAGTGCCGAGTCCCCCTACTGCCCAGGCTCCCCCTTTGTTGCCCCCAGCCCTGCAGTGCTGCTAACTTCCATCCTCTCTTCTCCCCCTGGATGGAGAGCAGGGGTAAGGGCTAGTAAATATGTAATTTACCAGCACCTTCCTTTTCGAAATGAACACAGCGAACACACTCGCTTAGTGTGTCCATTAAACTCGGATCTGGGGACCAGCTGAGAGATCCTTTCTCTGAAATACCCTGAGGAGATAGAAGAATTCAGAGAGTTATTTTGCCTTCCAGTATCCATTCACAACCTAAACCATACTTTTGCTAGGAGTAATTCTTTGAATTCTATTAAGAGGCGTCTCTAAATTTTCTTCTACTGTATCTTCAACAGAGGTTCACCTCATTCATCAAACTCTGGGGAAAATTAGCCCATGAGGAGGGAGGAGTCCCGGACAGCCGAGCCTCTTGTGTAGGGATGGTCCCGATGTTCGAGTCAAACATACGTTTGACTCAAACATAGGGTGTTCGTGTGTTTGCTGAAGGGGCATGATGTCAGAAGGGGGCAGCGCCACCGGGTGACATAGCTGGATGGCCCTGCCCCTTGCCCATATAAGAACTGTCAAAGCGCAGAGGAGGCAGAAGATGGACGTTCTCCCAGGAGGCAGAGCATTTTTTGCTGTTTTTTTTCTACTATTTTTCGGGTCTGGTGGGCGATGTGATTGACGATGGATATACAGGGTGGGCCATTTATATGGAGACACCTTAATAAAATGGAAATAGTTGGTGATATTAACTTCCTGTTTGTGGCACATTAGTATATGTGAGGGGGGAAACTTTTCAAGATGGGTGGTGACCATGGCGGCCATTTTGAAGTCTGCCATTTTGAATCCAACTTTTGTTTTTTCAATAGGAAGAGGGTCATGTGACACATCAAACTTATTGGGAATTTTACAAGAAAAACAATGGTGTGCTTGGTTTTAACGTAACTTTATTCTTTCATGAGTTATTTACAAGTTTCTGACCACTTATAAAATGTGTTCAATGTGCTGCCCATTGTGTTGGATTGTCAATGCAACCCTCTTCTCCCACTCTTCACACACTGATAGCAACACCGCAGGAGAAATGCTAGCACAGGCTTCCAGTATCCGTAGTTTCAGGTGCTGCACATCTCGTATCTTCACAGCATAGACAATTGCCTTCAGATGACCCCAAAGATAAAAGTCTAAGGGGGTCAGATCTGGAGACCTTGGGGACCATTCAACTGGCCCACGACGACCAATCCACTTTCCAGGAAACTGTTCATCTAGGAATGCTCGGACCTGACACCCATAATGTGGTGGTGCACCATCTTGCTGGAAAAACTCAGGGAACGTGCCAGCTTCAGTGCATAAAGAGGGAAACACATCATCATGTAGCAATTTCGCATATCCAGTGGTCTTGAGGTTTCCATTGATGAAGAATGGCCCCACTATCTTTGTACCCCATATACCACACCATACCATCAATTTTTTGGTTCCAACAGTCTTGGAGGGATCTATCCAATGTGGGTTAGTGTCAGACCAATAGCGGTGGTTTTGTTTGTTAACTTCACCATTCACATAAAAGTTTGCCTCATCACTGTACAAAATCTTCTGCGTAAACTGAGGGTCCTGTTCCAATTTTTCTTTTGCCCATTCTGCAAATTCAGTGCGCCGATCTGGGTCATCCTCGTTGAGATGCTGCAGTAGCTGGAGTTTGTAAGGGTGCCATTTGAGAGTAGCTAATATCCGCCGAAGGGATGTTCGACTAATGCCACTCTCCAGTGACATGCAGCGAGTGCTACGCTGTGGGCTCTTGCTGAATGAAGCTAGGACAGCCACTGATGTTTCTTCATTAGTGACAGATTTCATGCGTCCACATTTTGGCAAATCCAACACTGAACCAGTTTCGAGAAACTTAGCAAGCAGTTTGCTAACTGTAGCATGGGGGATGGGTGATCTCGTAGGCTGTCTTGCATTGAAATCTGCTGCAATGACTCAGTTACTGCGTTCACCAGACATCAACACAATTTCTATCCGCTCTGCACATGTTAATCTCGGCGACATGTCAATGGCTTTAAACAAAGAGAAACTTGTAAATAACTCATGAAAGAATAAAGTTACGTTAAAACCAAGCACACCATTGTTTTTCTTGTGAAATTCCCAATAAGTTTGATGTGTCACATGACCCTCTTTCTATTGAAAAAACAAAAGTTGGATTCAAAATGGCCGACTTCAAAATGGCCGCCATGGTCACCACCCATCTTGAAAAGTTTCCCCCCTCACATATACCAATGTGCCACAAACAGGAAGTTAATATCATCAACCATTCCCATTTTATTAAGGTGTATCCATATAAATGGCCCACCCTGTACATCGAGGGACACTATTTTTTTATTTTTTAATAAAGGATTTGTCAAAAACTGTTTCTTGTGGTTATTACTTTTTGACACCTTTTTGGTGAGTGGGTAGGGGAACAATGTACCCGATACCCATTCACATATGGGTGAGGGCTGGGATTTGGGGGCACCCCCGTTAAAGGGGGCTTCCAGATTCCAATAAGCCCCCCCCACCCGCAGACCCCCAATAACCCCAGCCCAGGGTTGTTGGGAAGAGGCCCTTGTTCCCATCAACATGGGGACAAGGTCAAAGCACCCACCCCCCCATTGTTGAGGGCATGTGGCCTGGTATGGTTTGGGGGGGGACCCCACGCCTTTTTTATCATTTCGGCATGGGGTTCCCCTTAAAATTAATTCCAGACCCAAAGGGGGGACAGAGGAGAGCTGCGGATGATGGAGGCACATAAACTGACCATGGTGTCAGGGCTCATGATAAACCGTGGTCAGTTTACAGGGGGAGGGCAGAACCAGGCAGGAACCCAGGAAGGGGCCAGATTTCACAGCACAAGCACTGTGCTGTATAACACGCTTTAAAGGAACAGGATCCATTTTTTTTGTTAGGGTTACAAATGCTTTAAGATAAAAAAAAAAAACTTCTACCTTTAGAACCACTTTAACCACTTCAGCCCCGGAAGGATTTACCCCTTTAATGACCAGGCCATTTTTTGCAATATGGCACTGCGTTACTTTAACTGACAATTGCACGGTCGTGCAGCGTTGTATCCAAACAAAATTGATGTCTTTTTTTTCCCCCACAAATAGAGCTTTCTTTTAGTGGTGTTTGATCACCTCTGTGGTTTTTATTTTTTGCGCTATAAACAAAACAGACCGTCAATTTTGAAAAAAAAAAAACAATATTTTTTACTTTCTGCTATAAAACATACCCAAAAAATCTATATAAAAAAACAAATGTATTCATCAGTTTAGGCCAATATGTATCCTTCTACATATTTTTGGTGAAACTAATCCCAATAAGCATATACTGACTGTATTGCGCAAAAGTCATAGCGTCTACAAAATAGGGGATAGATTTATGGCATTTTTATTATTATTATTTTTTTGACTAGTAATAGCGGCGATCAGTGATTTTTAGCGGGACTGCGACATTGTGGCGGACAGATCGGACACCTAACTGACGCGGGCCCATGAATGGTAGTGCATGAATCGCTGTACAGGTACGGCAATTTGCTCAGATGAGCCACCTTGCCGCAGTACATCTGCGGTGGGTGGTCGATAAGCGGTAAATGTACAGTATATCTATAAAGTAGAACTAGGTAGAGGGTAGGTAGAACGTTCTTAGTTTTGCATGTGGTTGAGAGGGGTTTGAACCCCTGTCAGTTTTTATTGCTGTCTGTGACACTATTAGGGAGATTCCTCCTCTCTATTCGTCCCATTTACCATTATCACCGAGAATGAAATAAAATCCCAAATTTTGGGTTGTCCCCAGAACAGAGGGGACATCTTCCAATGGGTACACTGTTTATGGTGACAAGTAGTTTGGAGTTGTTTTACCTCTTAGTAGCTCTAATGCATCTCTGGCAGATATATTGTCTTCGGTTTGGCACTCTCTTCCCTCTGAGAGTGGCATGTCTGCATGGAGGGACTGTATCATGTCACCACCGCAGCTCTCACGCTCTCTTGACACGTTACCAGTTGGCCACATCACCGGGGAACAAATCACTCATACCACTGACCTCTCTGCTTCTGATTAATGACAACATTTTGTTTTAGAGACTTATTCCTGAAAGACGGGCAGCGTGTTGAAATTCAATAAGTTTGTTTCGGTTGGTGACAGGGTACAAATTGGAAAAGTCCTTGAATGGAGTGGAATTTGAGTTGCCCGCAGGCTCGGGCTTACTGAAATGTTATCATGGTGACATTCTGCAGAAATGAGATTCGGACATATTTTTTTTTTCTGACTCTGTCTCAGGGGCAAGAATTAAAGCAAATGAGGTCTGATAACATACATCCAAATATATATCTCGCTGTCGTGAAGCGCGGGTGGCCGTAGACTTCTGTCAATGTGCAGTCAGGCACACTTAATGTTCTCTCCTGCTGCCAGCCCTCCCCGTAATGACATTCCTTGAGGGGTCTGCGCTGTGAAATGTCATTGACTAGTGGCTCATTTCTGTACAGATTTGCAGGGCCAGGAGATATTACGAAAGGTCTATTAGTTGAAATTGAGGTGAAACTATAGATGTGTGGTCAGTGGGCCCATAACATTCATTTTTTACTTCCAAACCATTTTGCAATGTATCCACTGGCGGAAATGCGCTCCTATAGCGGTAAGCGTAGTTGAACAGCAAATAAAGTAACTTTCGAGAAAAGAAAAACTGTATAACACTATTTATTATATATTAAGAAGGAAGCAGCTAGTGTCATCTTCCAATTACACACCACCCATGGAGGATCAGAGAGTAACACCACCCCTGGCGCTTCAATTATGGCAACACAAGCCTGCCAGTAACAATAAATATTCAAACTCCCCAAGGTGCCCAGACCCATACAAAGTCCATAATCCACCAAGCACTGAGAAGATTGGGCCCTGCATTTACCACTCAATCAGATCACTTTATTCATTCCAAAAACGGCTGAATTAAATGAAGATAAATACAGTTAAAGGGTGAATCCTATGTAACAACATGTTGTGTGAAATGTGAGGGCTGGACCTATTTTTCTTAAAGAGTGTGTGATACTGAACCACTAACCAGTCCAGTACTTAACCACTTCCTTACTGGGCACTTAAACCCCCCTCCTGCCCAGACCAATTTTTGGCTTTCAGCGCTCGCATTTTGAATGACAATTGCGCGGTCGTGCGACGTTGTACCCAAATAAAATTTGCGCCCTTTTTTTCCCACAAATAGAGCTTTCTTTTGGTGGTATTTGATCACCTCTGCCACTAGTCTTTACTGCGTCTCCACTAGTTTATGGTGGTTTTCTTTCGAGATAAACACCCTTTTTTT
>BLSH010253532.1:1282984-1322231 GCA_018402905.1 Glandirana rugosa | reverse complement strand
GATCAGTAGATCTGTCATGTCCCCCTTCACAGAACGGAGAACCGCCGTGTTTACATTAATGGTCCCAGGTTCTGCCGCTCTATTAGGCGATCGCGAGTCTCCAGCGGACATCGAGTCCGCCCATCCCGTGGGCACGCCCATGCAGCGTGCGGTAGTCGCGAGAGCACGCCGCTGCCAGCTGTTAGTGCACACGGTGAGCGCGCAAAGGGCCTTCGCAATTCAGATCCGCGCTATAGCCATTTTTCGGCTATAGTGCGGATCTGTAGTGGTTAATATAAGACCCAGGCTTATTTTTGGTGAAACACGGTATGAACAAAAGTGCAAATATACAACAGCTTACAGACCTTATATGTGATGTCTGCATTCGTTTTCTTTTTTTTCAGCTAGGAACATTTATAGAGAATGCAGAAAATACATGTTGATCCTGCCAGAAATACAGTGTGCTTCTCACTTCCTGTGAGCTACACTGAATATACAGTATGTTCCTTCCTAGCCCCCCCCCCCCCTCTTCCTCTACCATGTAATGGAGATGAAGATATTTGGACATGTTTGTAGTTCATATCAGGAGAGCAGCCCAGGGTGACAACTTTTTCAGATAAGAACGAGGGACACCTATTAGCAAGTGTATGTTGGCATAGGACACACACCCACTACTATTCCTTTATACAGGTTTTTGGAATTTACAAATGCAGCAGCTTAGAAATTGAATGAAAGTTTTTGCACTGGGAAATGCTTTTTTATAAGATAAAAAGTGCAATTTATATACAACTATATAGATCAGACCAAAATGAGGGACAAATGCAGATGAAAGAGGGACAAAGGGACTTTGTTTCAAATCAGGGACAGTCTCTCGAAATAATCATGGTTCCCTCCATAGATACAGAGTAGGAATGAGTGTAGCCACCCAAGGACAGGAAGTGAGTCATTTGCAGGATTACCAATTGAAAACAAAGCAAAAGAGGCTTTAGGCTGGGTTCACACTGTTGCGAATTGGATGCAGGTTTCCCCGCATTCCAATTTACATAGCAGGAGATTGTGTCCGGCTTTCTATGAAGCCGGTTCACACATCTCTGGAGTGGCTCCGGTGCGAATTGCATTGGAGTCCTGTGCGTCCTTTGGTTTGTTTCAGGTCCGAATTCAACCAAAAATCCGGCCTGAAATCAGACCTGAAATGGTGAATGGGGGACGCACCGGACTCCTGCTGTGAGCCGAAGCGTGCTCCAGTGTGAACCCAACCTGAAGAAAGAAAGCAAATGCAGCTGCCATACCAAGCACTAGCATACTGCAATATATTCCATTTTTGGTTTTGGATTTAGATACATTTTAAATGTCAGTGTGGCTTTTTTCACATTCTGGTGCCACAGAGTACAGAGAGGAGGAGACGGAAGCCCTAGTGATATCAGCACCTCTTGTCCTATCTTTCTACCTTTATGGCTTGTTCACACTGGGTGCGATGCAGGAATGCCTGCACAATTGTGTAATTTTCCCACACTGCACAAAAACATGCTGCCTTTTACAGACGCACACAGGTGCCATTAATTCTTAATGGCACTCCAAGCATCTGGAAAACATGCGTGCATTCGTACCCGCCAAACCGCATGGTACTGCAGATCACTGAAATGAATTCCTGGAACAAACAAAAAAACGTGCGCTCAGACGCACCTACTGGTGTGAACGCACCTTCAAATTATGACTAGCGCCATGGAACCTGTGTCTCATCTGTTTTGCAATGCAATGTGAAGGATTTTAACCACTTAGCGCGAATCGCCGTTTATAAACGGTGGCTGCTTTAAGTGGACATATCGGGGTGTAGTCTGCAGCTACAGGCTATACCCTGGTACCGTTTTTTATAGCAGGTGGCCGGCTATCCAGTGATAATGGCTGATCCAGTTCAAGAGCCGCTCGGCCGTTATCCCAGGCCGTTTTTAAAAAAATGACAGTATTCAGAATCGCCTTTTTGGCGATCTGAATACTGTGAAGTGCAAAGGAGGGATGGGGACCCCCCATCCCTGCATAAAGAGTACCTGTCACCACATATTACTATCACAAGGGATGTTTATAGCAATGAAAGTGATCAGATTTTTTTTTTAAAGGAACAGTGTTAAAAAAACAAATAAATAAAAAAAGAAAAAACATTTTTTAAAGCGCCACCGTCCCCGCGAGCTCGTGCAGCAAAGAAAACGGTGTTCAAACCACACATGTGAGGTATCGCCACGATCGCCAGAGTGTGAGCAATAATTCTAAAAGATCTCCTCTGCACCTCTAACCTGGTAACCGTTAAAAAAGTTTAAAGCATCGCCTATGGAGATTTTTAAGCACCGGAGTTTGTCGCCATTCCGCGAGTGTGCGCAATTTTCAACCGTAACATGTATGGTATCTATTTACTCGGCGTAACATCTTCTTTCACAATATACAAAAAAACTGGGCTAACTTTATTGATGTCTTATTTTTTAACTCAAAAAAGTGAATTTTTTCCAAAAAAAAAGACCGCTGCGCAAATACCTTGTGACAAAAAGTATTGCAACGATCACCATTTTATTCTCAAGGGTGTTTGAAAAAAATATATATAATGTTTGGGGGTTCTAAGTAGTTATCTAGCAAAAAAAAATGATTTTAACTTGTAAACAACAAATGTAAAAAATGGCTTCAGGGGTTAAGGGGCTAATTTTAAAAACTTACCAGCAGCAGAAGGGACATAGTATGTCTCTTCTACCATATATTTATTTACTTTTTTTACTTTACTCCTTATAAAGTCCTTTAGAATGCACTGCGAGCTGCGCTTACATTTTCGTGTCTCGGTGGCAGAGTGAATAAATTCCCATGTGTGTGGGAATTACGTCATCCTGGCCCATCCAGTCAAGATGACAATGACCCTGATCCTGGAAGAATCTAGGGAGACGATCTTGGCACTGGTGAGGGACATAACATCTCTGGAGGGGAGAATTGGAGGATCCTTACACCAGGGGTTTACCTGCTGAGCAATGTCTTTATTCTGGTGCCTTGACTTCCACATTAGAAAACACCATTGTGGCATTTTATCACACACAGGGATTTACAGGAGCCAATCCATCCTTATTGACAAAATAGAAGAAAGCGTTTAACTTCACGTGCGCCACTTCTGCTCATCGGCCAGGTTGCAAGCTGCAGCACAGCGGATGGCGGCAGGCAGATGTCTCGCTGCCTGTTGTCTTCAATGAGACATCTGCCAGTTTGTGGCCAGCTTTGGAAACTGGCATGAGTCATAGAAACAAAACACAAAAAAAAAATCATCCTTTAAAATAGATTCCAAAAAATACAAAATGAGATTTAATGCAGTTTAAATGCTACAGCAGATTTAAAGGCAAGCCCCAATTTTAGTAATTTAGCTGTGTCAATGTCTGATATTTAGATGTGCTTTAAGGAGACAAAAAATAATCCTCTAAAAAGTTTCACTTTATGTGAACATCTCCAGAGAGGTCTTGGCATAGCCGTGCGCCAGCCAGTGTTCCAGACCTCATCGGAGCCCTGGGCACCCACTGTGCTCCTTCCCATGCTACCAATACAGAGTTACTATATAACAAATCAAACTGAACAATTCCAGTCCACTTCATGACAGATCTCCATTATAGACTGTGTAGCATCTGTTTTGAGCTGCAGATCTGTAATGGCACTCCGCACAGAATTTACAGATATGCGTGATGTGTAGTGTGCCACACCAATAATAGCACTCAGTGCTGAATAATGGCTTATGTGCCATGCATAGTGCAGAGAATATATTACAAATCAAAATTCATGAATCACAGCCAAGTAAATCAGATAGAGAACACCAGTGGAAGGCATTTGTAGATTGTGATAATAATACTCTCCATTCTGTTTCCTGACAGTGTGTATCTCCTTTAATGAATGACATCAACAGGCGATATAGTGGCATTTATTTATCATGGTGGGGGGTGTTCATGGGAGAACATTCCTATTCCCACCAGAAAAGGGGTAAACGCTCTATATTGCAAAGGACGGAACTCAGACTGATTTTTGGTGGAACCAGAATCAGCGATCGGCATTCAAACAGCTGACTGCAGAAACCGTGTCATTGTGTGTATAGTCTTTATATTTAGAAATGAGCAATTCCAAGTGTCAAGTTATTATTATTATTATACAGGATTTATATAGCGCCAGCTGATTGCACAGTGCTTTACAATATAAAGGAAGACAATACAGTTACAATACAATTCAATACAAGAGAATTAGGAGGGTCTGCTCTTGAAAATGCAGTAAAACTGTATATGCAGTTTCGCTGTGGTTTGATGTGTTTCCAGTGCGTTTTACCCAGCATGCACCTATGAAAGTCAGTTGGTCAGTTGCAGTGCTTCCAACAAAAGTACAACTTGCTGCATTTTCTTCATCTGGAACGCATAAGAATTGCACATTGTTCTAATGACAATAAAAAATGTTCAAGTGTCAAAAAAAAGGAAACACGTATTGAAAATACATAAAAAAGCGAATCAAAAAAGCGTGTAAATGTGTAGAAACACATCCGGAGTGCTGAAATTGTGGTGTGAACTAGCCCTGAGTCTATAGAATGCAGCAAACTTCACCAAATGGCATCCTAGGCTGCTGCCAATTCCCAAGACATGGCCCTGGGAATAGGGAACATGCAAAGAATGGAAGGCTTATCTCCTACTAAACTCAGGTAAACTTTGCAGTAATAACTGGAAATGTGTACTCACAGAAAACGCAACATTCCCTTTAAGAAGCGCTCTGCATGAGGTCCATTCTGTGTTATGACACCACCAATTATTCAAACACAGATTTTAGGTTTTTTTAACAATATTAATGGGTAAAAGAGCCGCGTTTCACAGCCACGATGACTTAGGCAGGCTGATAAAAGTAAAGATTTCATGTAACCCGATGGAAGAATGTGCCGTGCTGAATAAGCCAGCAATAAGCTAATCACAGTCGCTGAGGCTCCCTACTGTGCCTTACAAGCCCGGCCATCATTGTCAATATGACTATTATCATGATCAGGAGCCGGCTTGTGAAATCAAATTATAATTGTTGTCGACTTGCTAGCTTTGTGGTGTTAATTCACAGGACCATTGCATGGTATGAATTGCTCTAAAGCGTGTTAAGGCACGTGCGTTGGCACAAAGAGTGGTCGCCCGCCTTAGCTGCTGGAAGAATCCGGCTCGAGTGTTTAATAATTGATTCTTTCAAGTGGTTTATAAGTGACTGAATTATGATTATAACTTTTATTAATTACTTCAAGCGGGTCTGCAAAGTTTTACAGGGGCAGAAGGGAAAAAAAAGAGGCATGTTTTGCAATTATGCAAATTCTGTAAAAAATGTTTTAATTTGTTGAAATTTAAAGTGTTCCCATCAAACCAGCCATGCAGCAAGCCATATTTGAAGTGCCCGCAGTTTGGGGGTTCGAAGGTCGTTCTTTTACCAAGGCGAGGAGCTTGGCAAGGGTTTACTGGTTCGGAAGATTGAGCTTAAAGGCATTGTCCACCATTTGCGTAAATTTTGTAAGATCTCCCACATTAATAAATTAAAAAATGTGCATTTAATAAATGTTTGCATTGAAGCCTACAGAGCATTGTAACCTATCAATGCATCACTTTGTCAATGTATAGGCTTCTGCATTGTTTACATGCCAAACCCAGGTCTGTACGGACCTACCATTATGGGGCTGAATAAGGAGTAACCAATGGATTACAAGCGTGGTGGCGTCACCTGTGCTCCATTGGGATCTGCGATTTCCTCTACCATGGTGACAGATGGGACTTGTAGTGTTCCCATTTATAGATCCCTGTGAATGAATCTGTGAGTGAATGAAGAAGGTAAAAATTGGCTATTATAAATGTAGCACATTCATACTATTGACTATTTCAAGAGAACCCATATGTTGTCGGACTTTACTGGTACCAAGCAGGGACAGACACACACAGAAATATGTAAAAAACATTATTAATTTTATTATAAAGCATTAAAAATTCTTAAAAACATGAGAAACAAATCCCTATGAAACAATGTAGGCCATATATACTGACAATGCGTAGTTAACTTGCTGTAGTATCCAAGAGGCAGTGGTGTGTTTAGGTTTTGTGCTGCCCTAGGCCTGACTAACTCGTGCACGCCTAATTTAAATATTACCCACCCCTTCCTGTCAAGGCCAAACCCCTTCCTGTTTAAGACTCGCCCTGTCATCTATAAACCACACCCTTTCCTCTTTAGGCTCCACCTTTTCCTCTTAGAGCGAATGTGGGGTACTGGTGCTCCAAAGCAGAGTGCATGCAGCAAACAGTATCTGATTCCTTCAGAAAGAATTTCTCCTGGAGTACATCTCCCTGCAGAATCACCTAGACCTACCAAGGTGCAGAAGAGTTGGAGCTTTAATAAACTCTGCACTACCACTTGTACCTACAGGTAAGCCTATAATCCAGTCCACCTAGCTTCCTCTTACATCACAGTCCACATAGACTGTGGGCATGGCACAAGGGATGGTCAGAAACTGCGGGTATGGCACAAGGGATATTCAGAGACTCCGGGCATGGCACAAGGGATGGTAGAGACTGCGGGCATGGCACAAGGGATGGTCAGAGACTGCAGGCATGACACAAGGGATGGTCAGAGACCCATTATACACAATTCTTATCAAGATAGTCACGGATAACTATTTTTTGCATAAGCTGCTGTCACACACACATGGTTTGTTACACAGAGTGGAAGCGCGAGGGTAACAGAACACAGTTTAGAGACTGCAGGCATGGCACAAAGGACGGTCAGAGACTGCGAGCATGGCACAAGGGACGATCAGAGACTGCAGGCATAGCACAAGGGATAATCAGAGACTGTGGGCATAGCACAAGGGACGGTCAGAGACTGCGGGCATGGCACAAGGGATGGTCAGAGACTGTGGGCATGGCACAATAGACAGTCAGAGACTGCATACATGGCATGGCAGGAAGTGTACCCCCAGGTGAATGGGGCCAATCAACCTGCAACCATATGCATTGCACACAGTTGTAGCACTGTGATACTGCATTAAATTTAACATTTTTAAAATGTATGATAATAACAACTAATGACAATATCAAATTGCAGCACCACTGGATGCAAAGTTAACTACTAGAGTTGAGCGAACCTGGACTGTAAAGTTCGGGTCCGTACTGAACTTTGGGGTGTCCGGAACCCGGACCCGAACCCGGACTTTTCAAAAAAAGTCCGGGTCCGGGGTTCTGGTAATTTTACCAAAAGTTCTGAAAATTGCTGTAAAAAAGTCCAGGAAAGTCCTAGAGGTCTGCAAAATGAAGGAAAATGGGGGTAAGGGTGGGACAAAGAAATGGGCACAGGGAAATTTGCCCTACAAAGAAATGGGCACAGGGAAATAACTTTAAATATTTAAAAAAAAATAAAAACCTAAAAAAAGCAAAAATGGAGGTGGATGTGGACCATCTTCAAACTGGGTCTGAAAAGTATTAATTAACGGTAGAAGCCATATAACTGTTCTAATATCATCTTCAAACTGTGTCAAAAAAGTATAAATAAGCCGGGAGAACCCCATATCACTGTTCTGCAAACATCTGGAAACTGTGTGTGTCACTTTAAATAAAACCGGGACTAACTGAACTACTGTTCTGCAAACATCTGTAAAGTCTGTGTGTCACTTTAAATGAAACCGGGAATAACTGAACATCTGTTCTGCAAACATCTGTAAAGTCTGTGTGTCACTTTAAATGAAACCGGGAATAACTGATAATCTGTTCTGCAAACATCTGTAAAGTTTGTGTGTCACTTTAAATGATACCTGGAATAACTGAACATCTGTTCTGCAAACATCTGGAAAGTCTGTCTGTCACTTTAAATGAAACCGGGAATAACTGAACATCTGTTCTGCAAACATCTGGAAAGTCTGTGTGTCACTTTAAATGAAACCGGGAATAACTGAACTACTGTGGCTAAGTGGCGGCTGCTCAGTTAAGGGTGCAAGGGCGCCACCCCCCTAATCTTCATGCACCCGGCCCCTAATCTCCATGCAGGGCGCCAAAAGCATGGATTCCAATCGTTGTTTTTTTTGGTTTTTTTTAGAATCACATGATTACAGCCTGAGGCTCTAATTGGCTTCAAAAAGGGTGGGTGTGGGAGCCCACCCACTTGTGTGACATTGTGTGACAAATTTATATTGCCTATTGTCTTCCTGTTTCTCCTCCCGGCCAATCAGGAAACGGGTCTTAAGACCCGATTGGCCAGAAGGAGAAATGACTGTCCGGTCTCCAAAAGATCCTCCGCTCCTCTGCTTCAGTGACTGGTTAGGTTCTGTGTCCCCCCCATTATCTGGCCCGAGCCGGCTCCTTCTATCTGAGCACCAGGGACCCCGTGCTTCTCCTGCAGGGGGATCCTCTGGAGCTGGGAGCCCGGGGACCAGCCTGATATGGACACCGCAAATACTTTCCTACCCATCCCTTCCTCCGGGATACCGAGCCCAGTTCAAAACCTTCTGTGTGCGGTAGCCCCCCTCGGCCCCCCTAATACTTACCGGAGCCCCATCTCTATCCAGCAGTGTTCACGGTTGTCTCAGCCATCTGGGACTCTCCCTCCTGATCGGCTGAGACACAGCAGCGGCGCCATTGGCTCCTGCTGCTATCAGAGTCAGTTAGCCAATCAGGAGAGAGAGGGGGCGGGGCCAGACCACAGGTCCATGTCTAAATGGACACAGAGAGCTGCAGCTCGGCTCCGGTGCCCCCATAGCAAGCTGCTTGCTGTTGGGGCACTTAACAGAAGGGAAGGGGTCAGGAGCAGAGAAGAGAAGGATCTGGGCTGCTCTGTGCAAATCCACTGCAACAGAAGAGTTAAGTATAACATGTTTGTTATTTTTATATAAAATAAAAACGAGACTTTACAATCACTTTAAATCATATCAAGAGCTGTGATGGTGAAGGTGAAGAGTAAGGCTGGATTCACACCAGTCCGGTGTGAATTCCAGCTCAGATGCCTGTGAGAAGGACAGGGGCTGCTGATCAGCGTCTCCTGTCCGATCTCACAGTGCATCGGCTGACGGGGGAGGGGGGGAGGTGCAGTGAGGAGGGGGAAAGATCCCCGTTCAATGCAGAATACATCTCCGAATTAGCTGTGTTCCCATTTAACAAAATGGGGCTGGAATGCGCACCGCATTGCACTGAAAACGCACACATTTTCTGTGCAATGCAAAGTGTGAATGCACCGCACAGATGTGAACTGGGCACATTAAAACAACTTGTTTTCAAGTGTCCTGCGAATAAGATGTGGTGCATTCAATTCGCATAGGTGTGAACCCAGCCTCACAGCTGGGTCGCTCTGAGCAACATCCTGGGGGTTTTCCAGTGAGGCTTCATGAGGTACATAAATGGCCTACACCTATAGCAAGGACATTATTCAATATTGGTAATTGGATTTTAACTACAGATGTCCCTTATCTACATAGACAGTTTTTTGGTAAAGGAGAACTATGCCTTTAAGGCCTCATGCACAAAGGATGTTAAAAAAAAAAAGTTCTAAAAATGGCAGCAGCTTTGTAGTGAGTTTTTCAGCGTTATTGCACTAACGTTTTTGAGAGTTTTTTTTTTTTCAATGGACCAAAAACATCCAAAAACGTGGGTGAGCCGCTTTTTTGAGCAGTAGCATTTTTGAGAGTTTTTTTTTTTTTCTTCCTCAATGGATCAAAAACGTCCATTTGAGCGTTTTTACAGCTGAAAAACTCCCCTCAGAACACACTAGTCTTGTGTTTTTTTTTTTACAGCTCAAAAATCGCCCAGCCAAAAACAGTTGCATGAACACATAGGATAACATGATGGGGAGTTTATTGACTGTAGGAAAAAATGTCCGAAGCTAAAAGCAGCTGCTGTAAAAACGTCCAAAAACGTCCTGTGCATGGGCGTCCGCAGAAATTTTTTCAGGGAGGGCATCATTTTAAGGTCACCCATGCTATGCCACTATTTAACATTATCACATTATCACGGTCAGAGACTGCAGACATAGTAAAGGGGATGGTCAGAGACTGCAGACATAGTACAGGAGATGGTCAGAGACTACAGGCATAGTACAGGAGATGGTCAGAGACTGCAGACATAGTACAGGAGATGGTCAGAGACTGCAGACATAGTACAGGAGACGGTCAGACACTGCGGACATAGTACAAGAGACAGTCAGAGACTGTGGATATAGTACAGGAGATGATCAGACACTGCAGACATACTACAGGAGATCGTCAGAGACTGCAGACATACTACAGGAGATCGTCAGAGACTGCAGACATACTACAGGAGATGGTCAGACACTGCAGACATAGTACAGGAGATGGTCTGAGACTGTGGACATGGCACACAAGACGATCAGAGACTTCATACATAGCCCAAGAGGATAAGGACCTAGTGGGCAACCCCCGATCTGAACCCTGATTCCAGGGGGGGGGGGAATTGCCCCTATCTGCGGACGCCCATGGTCCTGTGTGCACGAGGCCTAAGGATTACTCCACAGCCCCCTCTTAAACAATACAAAGCTCGGAGAGCAAGTAAAAAGAACTTAAAAAGGTAACTAGCCATTTTTTTATGTCCCGTTATGCTAATGGCAGCATGTAACAAATATAAAGTAGGTGTTATCCCAATTTGACTACAAAAGTGGAAATACGCTTTAAGCCTTAATCTAAGTTGTTTTCTTTTCCCATGCATTGCCTTTGGTAACATTTCAGTGATGCACTTTATTGTTAATCCTTAAAAAAAAAAATGATTGTGCGTCGACAGACAAGGTACGACATGTGCCTGCGAGTGACTTTTACCTCCCTTCCTTTCAATTTCCATGCTCCGCGCTACTGTAGCCCAGTGATAATAACTGCTTAGCAGATAGAGAGCAGCAGTGAAACTTTGTTACTTCCAATCAGTTACAGATATCCTTCATTACAAGCCGCTTGTTTAAATGTTGAAAAGCCCAGACCTCTCTCAGCGGTGCATGGATAGAATTACAGCGTTGATGGATTTGGATTGGCTTCTGACACCGCTCGGCAGAAGGAGATGAGATTTTATAGCAAGATGAAACATGGAATTCATTGAAAGCGGCAGCAGCACATACATCTTTTCAAGTTCCACTAGTTTTCAGAATGAGACCTCCTGGCTGTTTTTAATGACTTTTTGCCTTGCTACAGCACCGCACCGCTACTAGTCATCATTTTATTTCTTCGCCCGGCTTGTGTTCCCCAGATAGTGTGTCCCCAGTCAAAGGCGATAGCCTCCATCATTTCCAGAGATATAGTACATCTGCTCATTTTCTGCTTCACCCGGAGATTAGTCCCATCCTCCCTAATATAGTACAGACGAGGATGCTTTTATTCAAATAATGGAGGTGTGGGAAACACATTGTGAAAAGGTCCCTGGGTGAATGGTAATGGTATGGGTATCCTATAGAGCTCCAAACATATATCAATTTAATTGTACATATGAGATCAGCAACATATAGATCCTGGCTTATGTGCACGAGTGAAGGCCAACAGTTTGTTGGCCAAAAATCCAATCGTGTGTACACATGATTCTACAGCTGATTTCCAATCGTCGGCTAACAGAAGTTGGAAGACGAAACTAGAAAATTTGTGTTGGCCAACAAGGAGTTGACCGATTGTTGGCTCGTTTGTACAGAAGTTGACCAACCAAAAGTTGGAAGTGCAAACACGCATGCTCCGAATCCAAGTGTTCGGTCGTGTAATCTGTGTTCGTAATTGACAAATCACACTCACCTGAACTTCATCGTTATATGGCTCAGTGCAGTCAACATGCAGGAAAGCAGCACCTGCAGATCAGTGTGAGAACAGCTTCATTACCATTTTTATAAGTGCTAATATGCCCATTGCAAAAGTGCAGTGTATGTGATATTTAATACACTAACCTGCATCTCTTCCAGCTTCTGCTGGCATCGCTCTCCAGGCTTTTAGAAAGGTCCCAGGCGAAGTGCACTCGGTATCACTCTACCTGGGACAGGAGCCAGCGCTACAGAGAGCCTCCACCGCTGCCTGCTTTCTCTGCTGCCGGAACTGGGACCATGCACTCTGGGATAGTGGGCCAACAACTTGTTGATCACGATCTTTGCTTGCCAACCCACCATCCCAGAGCATGGGCATGCGCTTCCCTGCTTTGGTGTTGAGGTAGGGCTGCCATCTCATCCCTTTAAAATCAAACACATATTAATTAAAAAGGTTCTGTGGATTAAGGTGGTAATTAAACTCACTTGGTGCCTTACCTGCATTAAATTAGCCTCAGAACCTGAGCAATTCATATGTGTTCAGGTTTAAAGGAATGAGGTGGCAACCCTAGGTTGAGGGCCATATCAGAGAGCACAGAGGGCCACAGGTTGACCACAGAGGAAATGAGGGTGAGTGTGTGTGGACATTTTTGGCTGGAGATGTGCTACAAAAGACAGTGTGAAACTGGGAACATGTTACATGAGGCTAGAAGAGATCACTGCCATTACCCTAATCAATGTTCCCACTACAGGCAGCTGAAGTATGAGGGCATCATATACCATGGGTTGCAGGTTGGGCACCAGGGGCCTAGAAAATGGTCAGAATGGTTTTTAACATTCAGCTTCATTTGATGTCAGTGGGGTTTGAAATCGGCAAGTGAATTTTACTCGTGTTCGTCGGACCCTGCTGGAAGAACCAGACCCAGGTGTGTTCAGCTCATCCCTACTGATCAGCAGAGCTCCATCCACCTAGTGTGAATGAGCCCTTACTCTGGTATTTACTGGACTTCACGGTCACATTTAGACACCCTACCCAGCTGATGTAAGAGGAAAATCAATCATCTGAAGCAGCCCTCAGAGAGACAGTTTGTAGATACTTTTAGTTCCTAACCTCAGTTTCACCCATGTGTTCCTCTCAGACACAGCCTTATTCATACAGCCATGTTTTTTTTTTTGATGCAGGGCTTTGCTGGCAGCAAGATCCTGAGTTAGAAATTGTCTGTACAGCATCTGAACTCATACAGACATACACCATATCTTTCCATGGGAGCTGCGTTGCCTATATTCTGTACATGTGCCACGTGAATGATTCTCTCAGGGCTGGCATGCAGTGTCGTCTGGAGGTTTTTTTGTAAGGGGGGGGGCGGCAAACAACCCCCCCCATCCGGGGGAGTCGGTCGGTCATCCAGCCCCTCGCTTACCCCAACTAGGTTGTGAGTGGGCAGCACTCAGACGGGCGTCTCCTCCTCCTCTGCATCACGGTGGCTTCCGCCATGCGTCTCCTCCCTCCTCCTCCTAGGTGTCCAATAGGATCACCTGCTCTCCTGCTCTCAGGACCCACTTCCTGATTGGCCGGGAGGAGGATCAGTGAGACAATAGCGAATATTCATTCACTATTTTCACACAACTGGGTGGGCTCTGAGCTGTCAGTAGTGTGTAGTAGGCTTAACCCTTTAACAGGATTAGATGAGATCTGTCAATCAGGTTCAGAAACCCTCCGTCATCTCTTACCACTCAAGAAATTGTGTATAAAAATTATGTTATATTGACAAATAAGCCCCATTCACACTGGAGCTTGTTTCTATCTGTCTGACTACACTCAATATGCAGAATCCCATTCTAATTGTCCCTGTTCACATGTGTAAGTTTAGTCGCCCTATACTTTCTAACCTACGCTCAAAAAAGTACATCAACATCCAACCCAATGGGTTTCATTAGAAAATCCTATCAGCCATACAGAGGGTTTCACATGAACAGAGTGACCAAATTAGAATCCAGAGCTTCAGATTACATCACTAGAGTCCCTGGTGTGCAATGTCATTCATCCTTATTACAATATGGTTGTCTTTGGACTTTTTGCAATTTTAAAAAACAGCCTAGCATTAGCTGTATTCCCCCTTTAAGGACATTACATAGGGAATAAAAATATGCATAGGTGTCTGCCGCCGATCAGCGTCTTAAGACTTCACCTGCTCGTCTAAGAGAATTTGCCGCATTGCGAGAGAGGAGCCAGCCGCCTCTTAAACAGTATTTTGGATGATATCAGATGTGATCTCTGGTATAAACATTAACAAGGTACAAAGTGGCCTAGCAATCTCATTCTGGAGGAGAAATAATTGCTTTGTTAGGATAAAACAGATAAGCGGCCATGTTGTTAGGAGGTGTGTAATAGAGTAATCTGCGCTCGAGTTGTCTTGCGAGATACAAAGTGAAAATCTAGAGAGATGTAATCACTGGAAGGAACATCATTTCTGCTCTGCTATTTTAATCCTCTGGGTGTATTTTAAGGAGCAAGGCAGCAAGGGTGGACTTTTATTGTGATCCCCTCTAGGACTGCAGGAGTGCACGCATCAAATAGCATGGCTGGAGTACCCATAGACATAGGATGCCAGCCAGATGAGCCAAGCATTCCTGTTTATGGAAGAAATGACCGAGGGCAGTCACATGGTGCAAGGACATCCAATCTATGTCTTATATCTGGCCTTAGGTTAGCCATACATGGCTAGATTTCTCTAGTTTTACCCCGCAGGCTAAAAGAGAAATCATTCCATTCCCCCAGCCGCACTAAACAGCATGCTAACTGTGCTGTTCACTATTATATTCTGACAGCCGTGGCTGTCTTATTGCCCAAACAGTGACTGCATCTGATAGGAGTGTTTGGTACCAAACTATAACCCTGGGTCTTCAAATATCAATCCTGTGCCCAGTACTGTACTTCAAGTTATTGAATTTACAGGGAAGTCGAAATTCCGTGTCCTAACATGTCTCTAAGCTTTCGTCACCTGGACTTCATCAGAGGTGTCTGTGCATATAGAAAATAATATATGTGTTAATGGGCAGTACAACAACATGCTGTGTATGCATGTCGGCACCCCAACAAGCATACATGGGCAAAACAAATCCATCTGCCTCCATACTACAATGCATGTAGCAAAGAACATGTGTTGCCTTGTGGAGGAGCAAAAAAAAAAAAGAGGTTGGTATGTTTTTTGTCCGGTGGCCCCAGGCTGAGGACTCAATGTAACGCAATGTAATGCCTGACATCCCGAATATGGAATGTGGTCATAAAATTAGTTTTACAGATGAACTCCAAGATAGGCAAGTATTGTCTAAGTCAGTGTTTCTCAATTGGGGTGCAGCTGGGCCCTGGTGTGCCATTTTGGCTGGGTTCACACTTGTACGACATGACAATGATCAGACTTTGATCCTACTTTGCTCTGCGACATGTGTCCTACAACGGTCCTACATCGGTCCTACATCCATCCGACTTCACTGAACGGGGATCTGACTTTGATCCCAACAATACCGGGCACTGTGTGTCTGGTGTGAATCTTGAAGGGGAACTCGATGCAAAATTAAAAAAAAAAAAAACTGCATGGGGTCCCTCCTCCAAGAGCATACTAGGCCCTTCAGTCTGGTATGGATTTTAAGGGAAACCCCTACACCAAAAAAACGGCGTGGGGCCCCCAAAATCCATACCAGACCCTTATCTGAGCATGCAGCCTGGCAGGTCAGGAAAGGGGGTGGGGACAGGCGAGTGACCCCCATACCCACCAACCATACCGGGCCGCATGCCCTCAGCATGGGGGGGGTTGGGTGCACCACAAAGCACCTTGTCCCCATGTTGATGAGGACAAGGGCCTCTTCCCGACAACCCTGGCCAGTGGTTGTCGGGGTCTGCGGGCGGGCGGCTTATCGAAACCTGGAATCCCCCTTTAAAAAGGGGGAAGAAATGAAATGGGTGTGGTGCTGCTAATACAAATCAAGCAGTAAATATGTGCAAACCCGCAAGATCTGCAGATGTGCAAACCAACAAAATAAATATAAATACAATTCATAAATCTACAGTTTATAAGAATGTGAATAAATAAATAAACGTGCAAGTCAACAATTCATAAATATACAGTTTGTGTATAAGTCCAGATAAAAGTGCAAAAAAGGTGCAATTGATTGAATCAAGTTCCACAAACAACCTCTGTGGAAATATGTGCCAGGAAACGAAATGTCAGTATTGATGGTGTAGTACCAAACATAACCACACAATGGCGCTTAGATATCACTCGTGCTCCCCCAGCGCCAGCATTCACTCACCACCTATGTACGGCTCTGGAGCTTGAGGAACAAGTGGTTCCCGACCAGCACCAAACGCTGGTGCCCTTCTTTTTGTAGACAACTCAAGGATTCACAATGCAAGAAATAGGAAGCTCCTCTGGGGTAAAAATGTATTAAAAGCATACAAAGGCAAGACATCAGCCACTTACATGTACGAATGTGAAGTCAGACCGCGAGCCAGGAAGTCCATGGCTAGAGTGTGTTCCACCGACTTAGACCGGAAGTGCTTAAGTGGGTGATGACGCTATGGCTCCGGCTTACGCGTTTCGTCATTGGACATCATCTGAGGCAGCGCCATCTTACTGCACCCTCCGGTTTAAATAGCGTATGGTAACCCGTCAAGCTGAGATCACATGGCCAGTGGCCATTTTGACACTCAGTAGTAACTGCTCTGTCATCATACTTCAATCAAACAATTTTTTATTAACAAACAGTTAAACATATTTAATAAAATGGTAAAAAAGGTTAATTAAAAAAATATAAAATGCATGTGTTCTTCCAACTTTAATATGGACCTAGCTAACATATTATTATGAGTGTATATATAAAATGCATCCGCATTGTGTGTAATAAAAATGTACATATGGAAAAACCTGATAGTCCGTTAGAAGAGGACCTTTCATAGGAAGGAATTCCAAAAAGGAGGATATGCTAAATGAGGATAAAGACTTCGGGAATTGTATGTGGAACTGAAAAAAAGAAAAAAAAAAGAAAAAATTAGGTTGTTTGTGGAACTTGATTCAATCAATTGCTCGTTTTTGCACTTTTATCTGGACGTATCCACAAACTGTATATTTATGAATTGTTGACTTGCACGTTTATTTATTTATTCACATTCTTATAAACTGTAGATTTTATGAATTGTATTTATATTTATTTTGTTGGTTTGCACATCTGCAGATCTTGCGGGTTTTATAATTATCTTTTTAGGGATACACATTTATATATAATTGCACACAATTTTTTGCATAGGTTTGCACATATTTATTGCTTGATTTGTATTAGCAGCACCACACCCATTTCATTTCTTCCCTATTTTATGTATAGCACCTACCTGGGAGGTGTTTAGTGGGGGCAGCAGCTATTTATTGCAATTTATCCATAGCACAGTGTTATTCCCTCTGTCTTACTTTCCCTTTAAAAAGGGGGCCCCCAGATCCCGCCCCCCCCCCCCACCCTATGTGAATGAATATGGGGTACATTCACCTAAAAATAATGTTTACCTCTGTCTAGATTCTAGGACCTTCTTGTAATAAAGACCGGTCACTGCAGTCCTCAGTCCTTGTACAAGGTGACTGGTCTTGTCTCCGCCCCTCCTGTAGTTCTCTACAGACTTCCTGTACTGGGTGGAGCCTGCTGGGCCCCTCCCACAGCTCTGCTCTCTGCACAGGTGATGTACAGCACACTGATGATGTCACTGCTACATTTACATGGCAATAACTGGGTTTACAACATCATTTGGTTCACATATAGTGGATTTATATCCTATGTGGCTATTGAGGAATACGCTTTGAATTTTTTTCCCCAGATTTTAGTTTGGGAACTCTATCCACACATAAAATTGGCCGGGTTATTCTTACGAAATCTGACAATAGAAAGTTATTGGCTTCTTTACAGCGATAAAACCTTAGTTGTGACCTCTATAAATAGCCCCCATAGAGAAAGTCACAAAGCGTGTAATGCTGAGAGATCAGACAGCATGCTTCCTTTACCCAATGAATGTGTAATGTGAGCTGAATGCTGGGTCCTCCGCACACAAAATTCCTGGCTTAGGAGGAAACAGAATATTCTATGTGACGCAGCCCAAGTAAGTCTTTAACTAGAATCCCCATTTGCAGCAATCTGAGCCGTGTGGTCATCTGGTAAATATTTTATAGTGGCTTTTATGCCGTGTAGGTGGCAGGAACAGAATCTTTGTGTTGTACTTGTACTGAGCAGTTGTTTTTTCTGTATATAGGGTTCTCAGCACAAATCAATGGTGTCACCTGCTCTTAAAGGGGCGCTACTCTTTTTATTGAGTTCCGTACACCCTACATAAGTTTGCTAAAGCACTGTCTATCACAAACATTTCTCTCTCTCTCTTTTTTTTTTATAATGTACTTGTTTTTACTTTTTTTTTTTCATCTTTTGTTACATCTTGGTGCTGCTGATCTATGACAGCCTCTTTGCAGCCAGTTCTTGTCTACTTATTCTCCAGCAAAGGCTGCACGGTGTTTCTCAGGGTGGGCTTCCTAATGGTAACAACAGTTCGCTGATGCAACTTTATTTTATTTTATTTTTTTTGTATATCTCTTTTTCTAGTTTTCTATTTTATTATATTTGTATATTTCATTTATTTGTTCATTTTATTTTTTCTTTTATTATATTTATATATTTATTCATTTTAATTTTTGTTTAGTTCTATTTTATTTTAGTTTGTTTTTTAAAAAATATATTTTATATTTATATATTTATTTATTTATTGCTTTTCAGAAAATACTATTTTCACATTTTTTTTCAGCCTTTGTTGCATCTTGGTGCTGCTGGTCTCTAACAGCCTCTTTGCTGCCACTTTCTGGCAATATGTCCAGTATCCATGGCACTTTTCCAGGCAAACTTCCTGATGGCGGCAACAGTGGACTATGCCTGTGCAATGAGTAACAGCACAGCTGCTTATAGCCTCCATCAGAAACCCATGTGAAAGAGTGACAAAGCAGAAGAACAATTGGTAAACAAGGACAGAGCATTGTTGCCCTATAACAGGAAGTGTGTTGTCACCCTATAACAGGAAGTGTGTTGTCACCCTATAACACGAAGTGCATTGTTACCCTATAATTGGAAATGTATTGTCACCCTTTAATTGGAAGTACGTTGTCACCCTATAATTGGGTGTGCGTTGTCACCCTACAACAGGAAGTGCATTTTCACCCTATAATTGGAAGTGCGTTGTCACCCTATAATTGGAAGTGCGTTGTCACCCTATAATTGGAAGTGCGTTGTCACCTTATAATTGGAAGTGCGTTGTCACCCTATAACAGGAAGTACGCTCTCACCCTATAATTGGAAGTACGTTGTCACCCTATAACAGGAACTATGCTGTCACCCTATAAGTGGAAGTGCGTTGTCACCCTGTAATTGGAAGTGCGCTGTCACCCTATAATTGGAAGTACGTTGTCATCCTATAACAGGAAGTGCATTGTCACCCTATAATTGGAAGTGTGTTGTCACCTTATAAGAGGAAGTGCATTGTCACCCTATGATTGGAAGTACATCGCCACCTTATAATTGGAGGTGCGTTGTCACCCTATAATTGGAAGTGCATTGTCATCCTATAACAGTAAGTGCATTGTCACCCTATAATTGGAAGCGCGTTGTCACCCTATGATCAGTACTTGAACAAAAAACTGCATGGTAGGATCACCATATTTTGTTTTAATGGAAACTGCAGATTCACAAATATTTAAAATGACTTTGGAAACGATATGTTAAATACACAATGTTAGTGATTGGGTTTACATCTGATGAAAAGTGATCTTTTCATTATACGCGTGTGTTAACATTTTAAAAATGTTGTATGTACAGTATACAATGCTACATGTACTGAACAGGGGGTCCGTTATATCTGCTCATTAAATATGCAGGCTCCGCCTCCAGCGTATTTGTTCTGCCCTGCAGTTGTAGTGTCTTTATCATAGTGGAGGTTTACTAGTCTGTGTTCTGATTAAAAGCAATCTCTGTTTGGCTTCTTTCACATTTGCTGTGATTATTTCCACCCTCTGAAAAGCGTTTTTTTACTTCTATCATGCCGCAACTGCAAGCCAAGTGTTCATCTCAAGGCTGCCATGCGGCCACATTGAACTCGATGGGCAAGATTCACAGATGGTTCCGCCTAACTCTGCAACTTGAATTAAAAGCGCCATGAAGACAAGCATTGCAGCTGTGACATGTGTACAGCCCTGTCTGGCTGTATTGTTACCATCCGGGTGGGTGGCCACCTGTTTTTGTTGTTACCACCCTCCGGCCACCCATCTGAAAGAGACCTATTATGGTGTGAATTTTTAGTAATTTCTAAGCAGGGAGACACAATTATGAACTCAAAGAGACCCTGTCACCAGCGTATAGATTGCAGGTAAAAGCACAGAAAAATTGAGTATTTTAAATTGCTTGCTTGCGACATTTCCTTTCCCAGATGCAATGTTTTATTACTTATAATGTGCCTTAGAACTTGCTGGCAAATATGACTGCTTCAGCCAAGTCAGTTCTCTAGAACACCTCCTCCTTCTTTGTACGTCATAGCCCTCTCCTCCTCTGGAAATATCTAATTACTGTCTATGCTGGCCCAGCTCCTCCACCTGTCTACATAACCTTTTCTGTATCTGCTGGAGAAGAAGAGAAGGGGACTACTATGGAAGAGTGACAACTCTGAGTCTGCTGACATCACATCTAAGATGGTGACACCCATGGATGTTCACACAAGTGAGGCTTGTAGAACTTGTTCACTTTTGTGGTGCCCCCTGAAGAGTGATATATATATGTATTTGGATCGCTTTACAGAGGGCCTTTAACAGGCGTGAGGGGGTGTTATATAGCCTCTTTACTGGCTGATTTAACACTGTCATGTCACACAGCAATCACACACATTGCACGCAGTTGTGGTGCAGCCCAATAGAACTGGGCAAGTTTGACAAGCAGTGGCGGCCTGACCATTAGGGGCGCATGGGCGCCGCCCCACTATTCATGCATCTGGCCCCCTGATCGACATACAGGGACACCAGACACATAAATTCCAATGGGGGGTGGTTTTTTTGAAGCATGTGATTAGAGCCAGAGGCTCTAATCGGCTTCAAATAAAGGGTGAACTCGGGGCGCAGAACACTGCAATTGTATGACAATAGCGAATGAATATTCGCTAATCAGGAAGCGGGTCGTGAGACCAGTTTACCGATTGGCCAAAAGAACAGGCCATCCTATTGGATGGAGGAGGGAGGAGATGTGTGGAGTCAGGACACGGAAGATACAAGCCGCCATCTCTACCTGTCAGCACAGGGTAAGTGAGCTGGTGACGGGGGGGAGGGGGTATGGTGCTTGGTGTGGGGAGGGGTCCGTGGTCAGGTCCGTCTGCCGCCCCCCACACCACCGGTGGAGCACCAGCCACCATAACTCCCAACTTTCTGAGATGGGAATGAGGGACACCTATATCAAAAGTATGTAGGCATAGGACACGCTCCCTGGCATGCCCCAATTAAAGGCGATTTGCACAAAAAAAATATGAATAGTTAAACCTGACAAGTGCTTTTTTACCATTACAATTCCTTTTATGTTGGCTTTTGGAATCAAATGCAGCAATTTAGAAATTGGGTGAAAGGTTTAGCACTGGCAAACACTTTTTGATAGATAATTAGTGCATTTTATATACAACTATATAGATCAGACCAGAATGAGGGACACATGAGGAGAAAAGAGGGACAGAGGGACTTTGTTCTGAATGAGGGTCAGTCCCTGGAAATCAGGGACAATTGGGAGCTATGCCAGCCACCATTCTTGACAAGAGGTGCTGAGGCATGTGCACAGCCCTGTCTGGCTTTATTGCAAGGATTAGGATGGGTGGCTGGAGGAGTGGTAAAATCGAGGCTCAGCCGCCTGTTTTTTTCTGCCCCCTGGCTTCCTATTTGAAGGAGCTCTTAAAGGTACATAACATGGCCAAAATACATTAAATGCACATATTTTGTTGAAACAATTGGTCTGACAACAGGGTCTCTTTAATAGACAAATAGCTGATAGCAGAAGGATCCACAATTTTATATATTTAATACAGTAACTGAAATACGATAAAACAAAAATGGAACATTAAAATGCCTTTATTTTGAAATCCAGGCACAGAGAATAATCACCCTCTCTGTTACAGATCACCATGTAGTCTCACTGCTCCTGCTTCAACATATTTGGGCCCAGTTGTTCCCACTCCTCCTGGTGCAGTGGGGCCACCCTATAATGACCATAGAGACGTGTAATGACCATAGTAGCTGTATGTAGCCTCACTAACCCAAAACTGATCCCTGCGGCCCCTGGGACATTAGACGCCATCATGTGACTTTCCACACTTTGTCAAAAACATTGATCAGTTTTGTGTGGAGTGACCTATTCATGAAGCAAACCCATGAACAGCCATGATATATTTAGTGCCTTAATCCCCATCTCACACAGCTGAGCTCAAGATGATTGGTTGCCAAAGGTTCCCACGCTTAGAACATCGCCGTTTCCTAATTACACAGGCCCATATAATACTTTTTTCTGTAGTTTCCTCCTTGCGATAATTTACTTGGCGATCGCAGATTAACTTGTAATTAATCAATTAATCAAGACGTAATTAGCAGCTAAGTAATTCGCTCAAGTAAATATATTGCTAAAGAGCTTTGCTGTGGATTCCTCATGAGAGATGAGCCCACAGTCCATCCTTCAGAAAAGTACATAGATCATAATCAAAGCAAATATATCATTAGAATTCATTATGGAGCCTTGTGAAATAGCATTAGATGTGATGATCTACAAGTGTCGGCGCTCCTCTCTCTCCAATTACAGCTAAATTGATCCAATCAGACTTCATCAGACCCGATTTTCTTGCCTGTGATGACACAAATCTGTGGATGATTGACTATTCAGAACTTCTGCTGTGTTGGACCTCCCTTCTAGATTTGACTTGTGTTCTTTAACAGACATTTTCCCCTCCTTTACTGTTCTACCGATATCCAAGATACAAGTCTGAATACATTTTTATATGCATGGGATTTCTTTTTTTTTTTCTTTAAAGCTGTCCAAGAATTACACACACTCTGCTCTTGTAGTGAGCCCCCCTTTCCTGCACTGGATGGTTATATGCTCCTTTAGTCTATGGCAGCCTTCTTCAATAATTTTAACATGGACAAACGTAGCTTTCCAGTCTTGGGGAACCCCTGCTAATAATTGCCTCATCTACAGTTTATGATACATTAGCATGGTGGCCAATGGGAATAATTCTAACGTTTGTGGTAGAGTAAGATTAATAATAATCTAGCCATGATTAAGGCCTGATGGTCGAAACGCGTTGGTTTTTGACTGTTGTTCACATGCAATAATAAAAGGATGTTTTAGCCGACTTCCATGGCACCAGCCTTTCTCTTTTTTGCATAAAGTAAGAATAATCCCCTGTGGGCTGGGTGCAGTGTGGTGCCGCAGGCAGTGAACACAGAGTCCAAGTACAACAAAAATAAATAAATAATGAAGCTCAGGAATACACAATACAGGTCCAGCAGGGAGGCAACTCACTCGGCGCCATTTACAGAGCAAAACAGAGGTGTGACGGTTGTCTGGAGGCCCAATGGTAGTGACAGCATCTGCTAAGAGGAGTGGAATGCAGCTTGGCCAGTCCGTACCCAAAAGGGAAGGCTTCCTGAAAGCATGGCGTAGTCCCTGCATTTCCCCTACTCCTTCAGAATCTTTTCCTTAGCAGGCACTGTCCATGCCAGATGGGTATCCTGTCCCTGCACTAACTACTAGCAAAATGTGTGCCAAGCCATGAAGCCAGAGTCTTAAATAGACTCTCCCTGACCCAAGATGACTGTTAAACTCACACGGGGCACCAGCATCTAATCGAATAGCTGCCTCCCTGTGAACCCTATGAACCCTGTGTACTAAGTTCCTCTCAACTTCCTCCTTCCTCCCCCATCTACAGTGCCAGACACCACCTGCAGTGGAGAAAATACACTGCACCTACCCACACTTTTTCTTGGAGATTGCTGAAAAGATCATGGGTGCCAGTGGTTACTTATCTAAGAAGGAAAAATTGCTCCTTGCTTAAGGAACCCCTAACAACCTCTGGAGGAACCCTAGGTTGAGAAAGTTCAGGCATAAGGTGTATTACTTTCCCTAAACCCACACCGCCACCCCCCGTCCGCACTTCCCTCCTGCCCAGATCTCTGGGCTGTGAGCGGGCCCTGCGGTTGGACATGGAGGAAGTGAGCTTGGGGCTGGGGCCCGTAGAATCAATAATGGATTTGATGCTTTTAAATGATTTCCTTGTCTTTGCTCAAGGAACCCCCCAGTAACCTCCAGTTGAGAAAGGCTGGTCTATGGGGTTCAGGGACAAGGAGTATTACTTACCCCCTCCCTCGCTACAGTGTTGTTCTCCTTTGCCTGAAGCTCTGGGCTTTGTGCCGGACCTTCATTGTACATGGAGGAGGCAAGCTTGCAACCGGGGCACAAAAAATCAATTATTTTGATTCTTTTAAATGATCTTTTGCAGGAACAGATGTGTTTGGAAAAACAAAAAAATATAGATTTTGCCAGATTTAATTGGATACAGATGGCAATAAAAACCTGGCAGAGACTCTAATCCTTCCTTCCTTGCTTCCTTTCTTTCCTTAATGTACATAACATAACTGGCTACTAACATTTATAGGTAAAGTTGATCCAGGGAAAATCTGATTGCCTCTCGGGGGATCAGGAAGGAATTTTTTACCTCGCTATAGCAAATTGGATGATGCTTTGCTGTTTTTTTTTTGCCTTCCTCTGGATCAACTGTGGGTGAAGGATTGTATATGGGATTGTATGGTTTTATATATTTTTTTCTTTCTTTTTTTTTGGTTGAAGTAGATGGACTTGTGTCTTTTTTCAACCTGGCTAACTATGTAACTATGCTATATCTAAAGCTACATAAAAAATGGAGTTGGGACCCTGCCACAATTTTATTTTTTTAAATGCCATTTTACCTGTACAAGTAGGTAGTAAATATGTACCTTTCCTGATGCTCACACCACAAAACACTACTACAATCACTAAAACTGGTCCCCTTAAGTCCTCTGGAAAACAGACACTTCTAGGAGTGTCGATCTCTATGGTCCCCCAAAGCTGTCATTGGTTCCTCCCTCTGACCTCACACCTGGTGACTACAGGGGAAATTAAGCTAAGCCCCCTCCCCCCACATGGCTGTTCCAATCAGGTCCACCTGTCAGTTTTTCAGATGAACCTGATTGGATGGTCCATTCAACCCTATGGACATGTGGGTTTAAACTGACTTGTGTCCAATTACACCTACCTGCCTACCTCCAGGTCCATTCGGGTCTGCTAAAAAAAAAAAAATGGAAGGGGATATGTACTTTACCATTTAGGCCGAGCAGTTTGGAGGGTAGTTGGGTGTAAGTGGACAGCGGAGCCCATTTACTCCTGGCCGCCCATAGCCCGTGCATAAACTGAGCAGACACGGATGTGTCATCCACCCACTCTAGTTCAATCCGTAGCTGATCTGTAAGCTGATCCGATGCTGATTAGAACAAGATCCGCACCGTGTGAAAGGGGCCTAAATCACCTTAGCTAGGACAAAATCAACAACAGAAAGAATCCAACCCTTCCTTGGTGTAGGAAAGTTTATATGCAGGCTGTAGATCTTGAATCCTTTCTTTTTCCCATCCTAACTAATTGATATCTACAGCTCTGAACCGGTTTACAATCATAAGCTAATTGCACTGCTTTTTGGTTTCCCATCCATCTCTATTGATGTTTTTATGATAAACTGTAGCTATTCCTAGACAAAATACATCTTCTATGTACACACTAAGCAATATTATTGATTGCAATATCTTCTGGTCAAGGATTTCTTATTGTCTAATGTCTGCAGTGTGTGTCTAGAAATCATTCTTATATTGACTTTCTCTAACTGGCCAGCTTCACATTTCTCTGTTCTGGCTGTAAAATTTGCTCGCTGCACCATCATTAATCTTCAATTAAAGCACACCTGTCATAAAAAAAATGAGGGAAGCTGCCATTGCTGACCTCTGCTTTTGTAAATGCAAGTTGCCAGGCCATCATGTTGACCCTCTGGCACAATACGGTATGACCTGGCACAATATGAGTCATTGACCTGAAACAGGTATGCAGATCTGGAGCTCTGACTTTCCTGAATTGCCAATGAAACTAGCATTTTCTGGAATCAGGACAGTGGCATTGATAGTCCCCATATTTCTGTTATGGTAATATTACTTTATGAAAGAATTCTAGGCTAGGGCACCTGGTACAACACATTAACCAACAAAAAAAGTTATTTACTTATGGAAGCCAGAGTTTGTTGTTCTTCAGAGAGACACTGTATGGCAGCAGCTTTGACAATTAAAGCCCACCTCTGGACCGAGGTATCTCCCCTCCTCCCCCTCACTCATCCATTCAGCACTTGTTAAAAATTATATATACTAATAATACTATATATTATGAAGGCTTCTTTTTTTACTTACCTTAGTCTGCCAGCTATTTCGCCAGTGCTGCTTCTGGGAGTGACAACCATTGACAGACTACTGTAGTCTATGCTCAAGCTGACCAAACACTTCTTCATGATGTCTTCTAGATCCTCCTACACCAGTGGCCTCCAAACTGCAGCTAGCAGACCAGATGTAGCCCTTTGTTTGGCTTTATCTGGTCCTCGGGGCATTATTCCTCCCATTGATAAAAGGCACTATGCCTCCCACTGACACCAATGATGGGGAACTATTCTTTTCACTGGCAACTACAATGGGGTACCATTTCGTCCACTGACACTTACCATGAGGCACTATTCCTTCCACTGACAACAACAATGGGGCACTGTTCCTCCCACTTATATAAATGATGGCACATTATTATTCCCACTGACACCAACAATTAAGCACTATTCCTCCGACTGACACCACTGATGAGGAACTATTCTCTCCACTGACATCTACAATGGGGTACCATTTCGTCCACTGACACCTACGATGGGGAACTATTCCTTTCACTGACACCAACAATGGGGCACAGTTCCTCCCTCTAATAAAAATAATGAAACCCTATTCCTCCCACTGACACCAATGATGGGGCGATATTCTTCCCACTGATACGAACAAATGACACTATTCCTCTGACCAGCACCAAAGAAGGGGTACTATTTTTTCTGTTGACTCCCACTGACACAGAGGCATGTTCTACTCCGACTGGCCACAGTTCGGCCCTTGTAAAGTCTAAAGAACAGTAATCTGACTCTTTGTTTAGAAATTTTGGAGACCCTTGTCCTAGACCCTGCCATCAAAAGAATTGTCCTTGTCACCCAGATTGTGACATAGACACCCAAATGAGGGACTTTCCTCCTTTTCCATGGAAAATGATACATGACTTGGGATGGATTTGGCAAATCAAATGATCGCAGATTTAGATAAGTACAACAGGATTTGGGCTTAGTTTTTTTTTTTGGAGGGGGTGGCATTAGTTGGGGAGGTAAGGGCAAGGGTTTTTAAGGAGCTGGAATTTAGACCCCTTTCACACTGAGGCACTTCTAAACTGCCATTAAAACACTGTCCGCTATTGCGGCGCTTTTTGAGTGCTTTCCAGGTGCTTTGGAAGAGCTTTCCAGGTGCTTTTGAAGAGCTTTTCATGTGCTTTTGAAGAGCTTTTCAGGTGCTTTTGAGGCACTTTCTATTCATTTCAAAGGAGAGGGGCGCCTTTGAGGCGCTTTTTTTTTAGCTCTGCAAAGATGCTGAGTTTTTTCACCTCCCCGCCAGTGCACTGCCCCAGTGTGAAAGCATCCATTGATTTTAATGGGAAGCAGTTTTCGTGAACTTTTCATGCGCTTTGTTAACGCAGAAGCGCTTGTAAAAAATTCCTCAGTGTGAAAGGGGTTTAAGAGCTACTATTTTGTGGGTTCTTGACACAAGGTCTATGCTATAAAGGGACTTTGGGTAAAGCTGGGCAGGCTAAAATGTATTGTTATATTTCTTTGCTTTGTACAAGCTATTTGTTTTTCTGATACTGGAAGTTCAAAAAAGCAGATTGTGGTTAGTGTGAAACCTCAACACCTATGTGGACTCTCACTACCTGTGCAAACAGAATGGAGGTAGTCTACCTTAAGATATGCTAAGACTGCTGTCATAATAATAGGCAATTTTCATTATCCAGCTTGTGTTTTAAGGTTCAGTCTTTGAATACCAATGAATAACTTATGATAGTTTTCATGTACAGTATGTGATTGCGTTCCACTTGATTAAGTTGATTAAATACATATGGAAAGACACAGACCCTCCCTGCACTGATCCTTCCTTTTCTTTGTCTGGCCACAGTTTTTATTTTCCCTTTTGTCTTAAAGGGAAGCTTTTCATGCATTTTCTGTACACCCCATTATCTCTGTGAAATGTCAGGGGACTCCACACTGTAAAACACCCATGCTGTGCAAAAAGGGAATCTGGAAGTATTTTAAATTCAAAGTCATTCCAAATGCTGAAATGATCGCTTAGATTAATCCCTCTAAAACCGCAGAGTTTGTACTAGAAAGTTGTATAATGAGAACTGCAGAGATCTTAAATTTGTTATTCTTTCTATTTTTAAGTAATGGCTCATGCACATGGATGCATTTGTGATTTTACTGCCAGAATCCAGCATATTGCTGTGCCCAGGAGTCATAGGTGTTGGCATACAACAGGTCAGCAGCCTGTACAAATCAAAGACAGGCTGACAAATACGGTGACTATACACCTGTAGCCGAACCTGGATACAAACTGCGTGCATTAGATCTTTATCTTGCATGTGTTCAAATTACTCAATATGACATAAGGAGGTAAAAAAGACAATGAGAGGTGCCCTCACATATCTTCCCTTATCTAACCACCAAACTTGGAGGGCTCAGTATGCAAATACTGACTTTAGCTCTAAAGTCACATACCATTCCTGGCCACACTTGATATGTGTCCCCTCTGTAGCATAGTGGGGGGCGCAGTTGGCCTACCAGAACTTTGACTTTGGAGTCGGAAGTCAACATTTTGACCTCATGGTTCATGACTCCCAGGGTGCTCAAGTAAATAAAAGAAACATATATTCTTTCAGGCCTTGATGTATCTTGCTGACCTGCAACACACACTATGCATATTACTGAAAGAATATTTGTTACTGTGTCTCCCTTAACTCCAAAGATTACCCTTTTGTTATGTAGCTTTCTTAATCTTAAAAGCAATACCGTTTTTTTGTAAAAGAAAGGTATGTCCAGGCACCTGTAGAGCTCTGATTTACCTAACCAGAGTAGTTAGATTGTCTACATTAGACCAGTGGCTCTCAACCTCAGTCCTCAAGTACCCCCAACAGGCCATGTTTTGGGAATTTTTATTAAATAAAATAGCTGTCCAAAATACCAAGCCATTGACTCTGATTTAAAGCACCTGTGCAAGATAAAGGAAAACTTGAAAACTTGGCCTGTTGGGGAGTACTTAAGGACAAGTTGAGAACCACTGCATTAGATGACTTAAGCTGGCCATACATGTATTGAAATTTGTCTGGGACTGGCCAAATTTCGATCCATGTATGGACTACCAATCAACTTGTGTACAACCAGCGTGTCAGGTTTTTCCCGATCAATCAGCTATAGCCGGCAGCACTGATCATTATATTCTGTCGGCGGGAAAGGCTCAGAAAGTAAACAGAGAATGTGCAGAAAAGCAAGCCAGCTACAAAAAGGACCATTGCTCTCTGGGTAGAAGCTCTGGTCTCTCTGCAAAGGTTTATTGTACTGCAGTGCTCATGTGCTGATAGCACTGATAGGAGGAAGGAGTAGAGTAGCAGAGAGATGAGCTCAACAGTCTGCTGCTTCTCCCTTCACTGTCCAGTCACAGCTAGGGGAAAGGCAAGACCTGTAAGTGCTGCTTCACTACAGCAGTAAAAAATCAGGTCTCCTGCCCTGCTGCTAGACGGGTCTGTTCTGTGTTAACCTTAGGACTGGATGGTAGGTTAAACAGCTCTCATCTGTGCATTTAGCTGTTTTCATGGAGTTCAGTTTTCATTTCAGCCAGTGCATGCAGGAGGAGGGGCAGTGCCTTGCAGTTTGCTGAATTTCAAGTCATAAATGTAGGTGCATTACTTTCTTTTGGCAGGTAAAATAATTCCTTACATTTGGCTGGAGTAGCCCTTTAATTTTTATATATTATGGGGGCATCACAGAATGGTAGTTCCATTTAGAATAGGCACACAGTCCTTTACCGCTAAAATGTAAGTAGTTAATGGCTTGTGACAGCAGATGTGAATATTAAATTCTAAAAACGTCCTTAAAATTCAGCATCACAAAATCTCCCATTTCTGCTCAGAATATCTCTGTCTATTGTGCTCTGGTTATTAATTTTTTATCTCGCCATAGCAAATGTGCTCTCCATGCCTTGTGCGTCTCATTAACAGATCTAGCGACAGAAATTCAGAATTCCAAATGTAACGGAGAGGCTGAAATTGTCTCTTCGAATTGCAGAAACTCTGCCTAATAAAGCTGTATTAGCTTAGATAAACGGTGGGCCCTCTTTAGGGGTACTGAACGCAGACATGGACGGTTCCCCTTCAGTGTGTGACAGTTAGTTTTAATTGTGAACTTGCTGATATGTGCCCACTAGTGGATGCAGTGGATGCATTTTTTTGAATGTAGTTATTTTGAGAGCTGAAAGGAGGGCAGTGTTGGTAACAGAGGAATAGGACAGGGGAGAAGGAACTGGCTGGCTGCAGGCCACAGCACATCTTTCTCAGAAAGTGTGCCTTTAGTGTAGTGGTCGCTGTCGTTTTCACTGCCGCTTCCTTTCTTTGCTGTCTAGCACTGCATTGTGGACAACTTTGAACATTTTCATCGGAGCTGGTCACATTACAAAAAATAAAGAAAAAGAAGCATAAAAAACAAATGCAGCAACTACATCTAAGGATTAGAATGTTGCAGTATATATATATATATATATTTGTTTTGGGGTTAAGAAACAGTTTAGTAACCTGTTTACAGTGCTCAATAACGCAAGCACAAAACATATAAATACAACGTCAGAAAGCAAACAGCTACTGCTGTCTGTTTAGACAAACCAAACTATTCTGACCACCGGCATGGGTGTAATTGGCAGTGAATATATAATGAAGATCCTACATCAACCTAAAAAAATATACAGGATTTGAGTTTAAAATGATTGCAAACCCTCACCTACAAGGGGAGGAGAAAGAGCAGCACACTGAGCTTCCCAGTGAAAGTCTGGGGGGGGAGGGTGGTCTGTCAGGACAAGACTGATCATTGGAGAACAGGCCATGTTCCCAGCATAGCTAGGGAACTGACCACAGTGTGTTCTACTGCTTAGTGTGGCCAGTTTTTAATAATGAAGCAGCAGAGGGAACGGCAGGAGCACCAGGGATTTCACACAAAGGAAGCAATACAAAGAGAACAGGATTTCTTTTTATACAAGTACATGGTACAGCAGGAACATATTAGGAATAGAAATGTAGGGTTTACATATTCTTTAACAAAATATGTAGAAAAGTTGAACTAAACCATATAGTTTCATTTTAATAGTCCCTAAAATATCTATACCTGCCACAAAGGGGTTTGAATGGCTATTAAAGGTAACCATCCTCACCTGCGATCTGTTTGCTTGTAATTAGTGTGTGTATATATAAGGTCAATGAGTTTCTAGACTCCTGACAGACCCTTGCATTTTTCATCCAGTGCTGCACTGACATTTCTGGATTCTGAGTCATGGGGAAAGCAAAAGGATTGTCAAAGGATCTGCGGGAAAAAGTAGTTGAACTGTATAAAACAGGAAAGGGATGTAAAAAGATATCTAAGGAATTGAGAATGCAGCAGCATTCAAACTCTAATCAAGAAGTGGAAAATGAGGGGTTCTGTTGAAACCAAACCACGGTCAGGTAGACCAACTAAAATGTCAGCCACAACTGCCAGGAAAATTGTTTGGGATGCAAAGAAAAACCCACAAATAACTCCAGGTGAAATACAGGACTCTCTGAAAACATGTGGTGTGGCTGTTTCAAGATGCACAATAAGGAGGCACTTGAAGAAAGATGGGCTGCATGGTCGAGTCGCCAGAAGAAAGCTATTACTATGCAAATGCCACAAAGTATCCCGCTTACAATACGCCAAACAGCACAGAGACAAGCCTCAAACCTCCTGGCACAAAGTCATTTGGAGCGATAAGACCAAAATTGAGCTTTTTGGCCACATTCATAAACGTTACATTTGGAAAGGAGTCAACAAGGCCTGTGAAACACGGAGGTGGATCGCTGATGTTTTGGGGATGTGTGACCTACAAAGGCACAGGGAATTTGGTCAAAATTGATGGCAGGATGAATGCAATATGTTATCAAAAAATACTGGAGGAACAAATTCATCAGCCAGGAAGCTGCGCATGGGACATACTTGGACATTCCAACATGACAATGATCCAAAAACACAAGGCCAAGTCAACCTGTCATTGGCTGCAGCAGAATAAAGTGAAGGTTCTGGAGTGGCCATCTCCGTCTCCTGACCTCAAAGTCATTGAGCCACTCTGGGGAGATCTCAAATGTGCAGTTCATGCAAGACAGCCCTAGAATTTCCAGGAACTGGAAGCGTTTTGCCAAGAGGAATGGGCACCTTTACCATCTGAGAAGATAACGAGCCTCATCCACAAATACTTATATTAATAACTGGGGTATGTAAACTGTTGATCAGGGCCATTTGGGTAGTTTTTGTTGTCATTATGATTTAAAAAGAGTAAACACAGTTGATTGATAATAAATGGCTTCAGCCAAACACTAACCATGAGTGAAAGAAAAGTTTTTGTGTGATCATTCATATTCTCTAAAAAATGGCCAAGAAATCATAAATTCGGCCAGGGTATGTAAACTTATGAGCACAACTGTGTGCGTGTTTGTATATATATATATATATATATATGTTTTTCCCATCATCCACATTCTAATATTAGATATGACTAGAATTTTGTGCAGCACTTAACTCTATGAAATTATGTTCAAAACCAGATCCATTTTCACTTCAATTCCACATTTTATTTTGTAGAATAAAAGCTCCTTCATATGTGTCAGTATTTAAACCATTCTTTGTAAGTTAGCTATTTTTAGTTGATGCAATTGCTCATGTTTCAAGGCAGTTTTATTATTTGTTGTTTTTAATAAAATGTCACTTTTATGCATTCAGCTCAGTATGCTTCATGCACGAAAACTTACATTTGCTCATTCTGAGAAATTACACCAAATTATATCCCACTGTGTGTGCCGGCGTCTTAAGACACATATAGCTCACTGACAAAGGGTCTATTAATCGGGTTCCATCAGAGTCAGAGCCTCTCCAGGAGATCAGTACGGGGATTGTTGTACAAGAGTCTTCAGAACAGAAGAAGACTTGATGCTCACACGTCGGTGGTTTGAAATAACTCTGAAAGTGTGCGAGGTACACTGATACCACAGATACAGGCCAAGGGCAGCCGTCCAGTAGACTGCACAAGACCACTCAGACACTTTTTCTCAGTCAAATTATTTATTTTTAAACTTTAGACATCTGGAGTAAAGATGGAAAACTTCCATGGACCTTTACTGCACTTAATGAAGCATATCAGAAGAATATTATAGAAAAGAGAGCTTGGCAAAATATATTCCTGTATCATGTATTTCCAAACCCAATTTTTAGAGGCACTCCTAGAGTTTGGAAATTCGCTTCTACAAGTATCAGATAGAAATCCATAATAAAATTTCAGTATTTAAAAATAATACACTTTGGGGCATATTTATAAGATCAGTTTGCCTATTTTTAGTTTGGACCTCCCCAAACCTTTCTTATAGTTTTTCCTGCACATGACCAGGGTAGTTCAGAGCTCACCTCAATGTCTTACTTATCAATAACTTACCCCCAACCCCACCTCCCTATAACCCCTCCAAAGAATGACACTACTCAGAAGTTGAGTTAAAATAGCCGAAGTGGAGTTAAAATAGCCAATTGGACTGTTATTAAAACATTTTACATAACAAAAACATAACCAAAATATAAAAATCCCAGTCAACAAAGGTTGCAGGTCCTCAATGGTACTATCAAACAAAACTTTTTTAGTCTGTGGCAGCTTTAGCTAAGTTATAGGTCCCCAGCCTCCAAACATTGATTGCCTCAGGGACTATCCTAGCTGACCTACCGATCTTACCACTACTTAGTCACTCTGAACTGGACTGGACCAAACTAGAGGACCCCATGCCAAGACCATTTACACAAGAAACACCATCTTTATACCCCGTCAAGGACTCCAAACTGCCGATCCATAAAACCAATACAAACTGAAATAACACGAAAAATAGGGCAGGAGGGAGGGATGTTCTTCCAGCAGCTTCTGATCTTCGAGTGACTTTACACCACTCCTCCTCAGCAACTATCCTCCCTTACTCCTCACAATCACCCCCTCTGCTCGACCAATGAGATAAGCATCATGCCTACCCACTTCACTTCAGACTTAGCTAACTTTACTTTACATTACTGTCTGGTTCCCCTTCTGCCCTGTCATTTATGCCCTATGCTTAATTCACTTTTTTCATACTGCCGGGCATACCTTTCGATGGGTTGAGTACCATTCTCTACTGTTCTCCACATATTTTTAATCACCAGTCCAATCTATTTATATTCCTCACCGTTGGCAAATGGCAAGTTATTGACTTAATCAGTAAATCACCATGGCAGACCCACATCCCTCTTCTGACTGCTCACCACCACACCCTTGGCCACAAATTTGACAACCCTTCCCTGACAATCCTCATATGTCTGTGAAGGTATAGCATGTCTATGGTATATCTAATAGTAGTAGTCACATTCATCTGGACATGTTCTATAATGTTAAAGGTGTTTCATGGCTTCTGCTAGCCAAAAGAACTGAAGAAGTGGCTTGGACAAGCCATGACACGTCTTCTATGTTACAGAATAAGTTCAGTATATGTGACTACTACAGGGACCAGCAATCCTCATTTCCATCTGCTGCCATTTTTCCTCTTTTCCATCCTAAAATTACATTATAATCAATCGGGGTGGATGCAGTTTAATCTATGTAGAGAATTAAACTTGAAACCCAACTCCAGTTAAAATGATTCAGTTTGTTTTGGCTAGAGTGAAAAAGGCTTAGAGCTACAGTCAAGCATATATTGTTGTCTGTTTCCCTGTTGTAAGTACAAGAACTGGTGAACAAAAACTCTTCAATGAGGACACACATTTTAAGAGAGATTAGAACTTCTGACAATGTCATTATTGTCATGTATGCCTTCTTGTCTTGATGATCACTCCAACACCCATTTCTTGCATGGGTGTCATGAAGACAAGAAGGCACGATGGTGTAGCAGGCATTAACAGAATCCTCTCATAGTCCAAACCATAGACAAGGGAAAGAAATAGCTGAAATGTGGCTCACAATTGTCTTCAAAGCTTGAAAAGAACCCTCTGAATACTCACTTCTCCGGAAGTAGCCTGAGCTCCACTTAACTCAAGCAAAATCTTAAGCTGTCTACTATGATTCCATCTGCCAACTCAATAATGGCTGGTGGGAGGGACCATTGAGTGAAATCGAAAACCAGGGATCTGACAAACCTGTAAATGTGATGAATGGGAATGTTCTGCCAGAGGCTGTGACATTTGATGACAGTGCAGTTTATACCACCCATCCACCAGAGAGGCTTCATTTGCAGCTTACTTTTATTGGACCATAAACGTAGCCACCCTGCATTCCAATTAATGTAGCCACCCTCTAACAGGAAGTTGGATCACAGAAACAAAAAAAAGAAATATGTGGAGATTTGAAGGAGGCTGAGAGCAATAAAAGGTATTTTTCTGAGTTAAGAATACATACTTGAATATAAATGCTTTTCTTAAAAAAGAGTTGAGTGTCTCTTTAATGAGCATTTAACCCTTGTAGTGCTGGGGGTCCCCATTGCAAAATTTGTTTTTGTCTATAGACATAAATACATACAACATAGGACCACCCATTTATTTTGGTAATGTATTTGTTAAAGGTAATCAAACATACTTGTAAATTTAGATGAATCTGTATTTATATTCTCTTTAAATCCCCTGCAGGAGGAGAGGTTAGTTGCCTGCTCTAGATTCAGTAGCTTATATAGATCTTATTATTGAGAATATACTGGATATAGATTCAGTAGCTTATATAGATCTTAATATTGAGAATATACTGGATATAGATTCAGTAGCTTATATAGATCTTAATATTGAGAATATACTGGATATAGACTCAGTAGCTTATATAGATCTTAATATTGAGAATATACTGGATATAGATTCAGTAGCTTATTAATATTGAGCATATACTGGATATAGATTCAGTAGCTTATATAGATCTTAATATTGAGAATATACTGGATATAGATTCAGTAGCTTATTAATATTGAGCATATACTGGATATAGACTCAGTAGCTTATATAGATCTTAATATTGAGCATAAACTGGATGTTGATCCAGTGGCGGCTTATGTTGATCTTGATATTGAGCATATACTGGATATAGATTCAGTAGCTTATATTGATCTTGATATTGAGCATATACTGGAAATAGATCCAGTGGTTTATATTGATCTTGAGCATATACTCGATATAGATCCAGTGGCTTATAGTGATATTGATGTTGAACATATACTGGATATCGATCCGGTGGCTTATATCAATCTTGATATTAAGCCTATACTCGAAATTGATCCAGTGGCTTACATTGATCTTGAGCATATACTCGATATAGATCCAGTGGCTTATATTGATCTTGATATTGAACATATACTGGACATAGATCCAGTGGCTTATATTGATCTTGATATTGAGCATATACTGGATATTAATCCAGTGGCTTATATTATTATTGATATTAAGCATATACAGGATATTGATCCAGTGGCCTCAGTACTTTCTGGACACTTAACTGAAACAGGTTTTCAGATCAGGCGTTCTGAATTTACTTGGACATTCAAATCAGCATGGAGATCACTGATCCAGAGACAACCAGGCAGCTAGGCAGTTATTCCTGGAAGGTCAGAAATATCAGCCCTCCACATTTCTCTCAGTACAGGTCCCCTTTAAAGAGTAATAAGTGCAAAGATTTGTAGAAAGCTTGAGCTAGGTTGATAATTAGGCCTTAATTCAGCTTTTACTGTGAACAAAAGACATTTCACATCAGTGTGACAAGTACACTTTAAGCCTTTTCCCGCACTAAAAATATGCACGGTTTTTAGACACAATCCCACACACACATTATTCTCGGCAGCCGACATTCCCTGACACACAGGAAGAAATATGCCAGCATTTGTCTTGGAGCGTGAAACATGGCAGATTCTTTTAGGATTTATCGGCTGGAAGATTGCTGGTGGCAGGTGTGAATTTTGCCACATAAACCTAAATCCAGAGATGTAAACAAAGGACGTAAATAAATAACACGCCGGGCCAAAAAATACTTTAATACATAAAATATCCTGACAAAAGACGTTTCTGCATGCTCGATTATGCTGAATTTCTTTCCACTGTTGTGACTTCCAACCGGCTCTCATGCCAGAGATCAATTGCTTGCGTGTTATTCCTCATAATGAAACATCTGGTACTTTGCCCTTTACCATCTCAGCAAATAAAGCGGCTCACAACTCTTCTTCCCGTTGTTAGGGCTTTACAAAATAGAAGGAGCTCTTGACTTAGCAAGATACGTGCCAGTCAAATCTGAGTGGTTTGCATTTAAAGGAAGCCTGTTATAGGATCAATATGCTGTCTGCCACTGCCGACCTCCTTCTGAGTGGCCTGGCTATCAGGCAGATCCAATGGATTCGGTACTTGTTTTTTTGTTTTTTATTCGTATGCAGCCAATGAAGTCAAAGCTCCTGATCTGTCTAATTTTTGGGGGTCATTAACTCAGAAAGCATTCAAGCCAAAGGACCTGCATGACTGCCAGCATTTTATAGGAGATCAGGAAGGGTGACATCCATGTTTCTTCTATTAGCAGTACTGGTATCCTCTAAAGACTTGCTTTAGCTCCTTATTTTTAATAGAGTAGTGAAGCATTAAAAGTGAACATCAGGCACAAAACTATGATTTAAATGTGACCTAATAGCCACAAAGTATATAAATGCAATCTTTAAATGTATATATATATTAAATAAATAAATATATATATAAATATATGTATATACACACACACACACTATATTGTCAAAGGTATTGGGACGCCTGCCTTTACATGCGCATGAACTTTAATGCCATTAACCACTTACCAACCGCCCGCCGCAGCGTGACGGCGGCAAGGTGGTCCGTTAACATGAAACGCGTCACCTGACGGCGCCCGTGATAACTAGCATTGTGAGTGCGCGCCGCCAGGGGCGCGCTCGTGTGCTCAATGTGTTCCGGGGGGGGCAGGGAGTGGGTAGGGTGGACTCGATCTCCGCCAGCTACCCGCAATGGCTCCCCCGCAGTGAAAGAATGGAGGTCCGTGTAAGTAAACACAGATCTCCGTTCTGACAGAGGGGGAAGGGCTGTGATCACAGGCTTCCTGTATACGGAAGCCGTAATCACTCCCCTCCCCCAGCCAGCCCAGCCCCCATACAGTTAGAACACACTGAGGGAACACAGTTAACTCTTAGAGCGGCCCCTCCAGGTTAACGTCATTTACTGCCAATGGCATTTATACAGTAATCAGTGCATTTTCATAGCACTGATCGCTGTATAAAAGCCAATGGTCCCAAAAAGTGTCAAAATGGTCCGACATGTCCGCCGCAATATCGCAGTACCGCTAAAAATCGCAGATCGCTAGTAAAAAAGAAATAAATAAATAAAAAGCCTAGAAATTAATTCTCATCATTCGTAAACGTGGCAACTTTTGCGCAGACCAATCAATAAACGCCAATTGCGATTTTTTTTTTTACCAAAAATATGAGGAAGAATATAAATCGGCCAAAACCCATGAAAAAAATGTTTTTTTTTATATTATTTTTTTTTTTGGATTTGTATTTTAGCAAAAAGTAAGAAAAATAGTTTTTTTTTGCAAAATTTACCTTTTTTTTTGTTTATAGCGGCGATCAGAAATGATGCAGAGGTGATCACATTCCACCAAAAGAAAGCTCTATTTGTGGGACGAAAACGTTGCATGACCGCGCAATTGTCAGTTAAAGCGACGCAGTGCCAAATTGCAAAAAGTGCTCTGGTCCTAAAGTGTGAAATCCTTTCGGAGCTGAAGTGGTTAAAGTTCATGGGCATGAAAAGACAGGCGTATAGTGTATATTCTATTCCCTAATAGCCACAAAGGATAAAATGTACCAAATGCCTTTACAAACCCAGTTATTACCCTGTAAAAGTATCAGTGTTTTTTGATAAAAAGAATGAAAAACGATTTTATGTTTAGGTTTTTTTTTTTATTATATTTTTTTT
>BLSH010253532.1:1264796-1279220 GCA_018402905.1 Glandirana rugosa | reverse complement strand
GGTGGAGGAGAAAAAGAGGAGGTAAAGGGGGTGGGAGGAATATAGAAAGAGAAAGTAGAAGAAGAAGAAAAAGGGGAGGGGGCGAGGAGAGAGAACAGGATAGAAAGGGTAAGCCCTGTACTAAAGGAGAAAAGAGGGAAGGGAAGGAGAGGAGAGGGAGGCTGGCACAGGGAACCCCCGCCACACCAGGTTAGTTAGACAGGAGGTGAAGAGGGGCTCGCGTCACAGAAGAAGTTGAAGGTGATGGTAGCCAACCCAAGGTTTCCAGATCTTGTTGAATTTCTTATGGTTGTTTGTAATGGTGCTTGTTAAATGTTCATTAATATAAAAACCATCCAACCTGTATTCAACCTCAGAGAATTGAGTAAACTGCTACCTCCAAGCGTTAGCGATGGCCAGTTTAGAGGCCAAGAGTACATAATGTTCCAGTTTGAATTGATTTTTGGTGAGATTTGGAGTTTTGAAGTGTAGGGGGGTGAACCATGGGTCTTTAGGCAAATGAACGCCAAATAATTTGTAAAGGAAAGTGAATACTTTAGACCAAAAACAACCTAGCATCGGACAGGCCCACCACATATGGAAGTCATCTCTTGCCGCTTGGCAGCCCCTAAGATATAGACCAGAATGTCCAGGCACTATGTGAGCGAGTTTGATAGGTACCATATATAACCTGGTCAGGACCTTATAGGCAGACTCTAGAGTTGGGAAATTGATAGTACAAGTCGCAGTTGTGGAACAAGTCCGAAACCATCCTTCAGTTTTGTGTGTCTTTAAGTCTACCTTCTAAACTTGCCACATAGGCGTGCCTAGCAGGAGAAGAAAGGCATTTGAGATGTGAATAAAGTATAGAAATTAGTTTAGGCGCTACGAGCGTGTGACCGCAAATGTGTTCAAAAGCAGCAGCATATTTCAGCCTGGCACAGAGTTTGATAGGCGGCAGGCTGTGGGGACACAGTCCATATTCCCATTGCACACGTTCCTGGAATAAGCTCTTTAGGCTGCTGGGTCCAAATCCACCATGTAAGTGAGGTGGGTATAACATTTCAAATATGAATAAAGTCCATAGCATCATGAAACATAAAAATTCATTAAAAGTCCAGTGATAATATTCCAAACAACGAGTGTCAATGAAGAACCACCACTGATAGGAGGGACACACACTGACCCTTACCCCAAGCGTTGGACTACTTGGAAAAAGCAGTCAAAAAAGCATTTGTTCCAATGGTAAGCTTCAAGCTGACAAACCCCTGGAGTCTCCTAGTAGCTATATCCATCAGGCTATAACACACTCCTTCCAAGGTGGTGATTCAGATCTCACCTGATATGGAAACAAGCAAGAAACACTTCATTGCGCAGTATTACCAAGATAAATGTGTAATAAAAGATGCCAAGGTACTCACAAGCAACATAGATAAAATTGCTTTTATGTCCAAGTAACAACAGATGGATACAAGAGACTGTTTCCAACCAACAAGATGTCTGGCTACCAGGCGTGGTGACGTCACATAGCTCAGCTCCTACCGATGCGTTTCATCATCATAGACGTCATCAGGGGGTGCTGTAGTGATCACCAGCTGGATACTGGAACCCATACGATACATAGATACTGTGTGCTGGCGAATATCTATGTATTAGAGGCAGTGAGGCTACACACTGCATGCACACTAAAGCGGTGGGTTTTGATAATAGGAGCCAGAGGCCCCATGTGCGAGGGGGTCTTAGATTTGTGTGCATTACTTTCCATACCTCCATCATAGGTAGTTTCCTGTGCACAGTATGGTGGAGATTTACTAAAACGGGAGCAGCCGTGCATAGTAACCAATCAGCTCCTGACTTCAGTTTGTTAACATAAGCTTTGACTATAAAACCTAGAAGCTGATTGGTTACTATGCACAGCTGCATCAGATTCTGTTTTAGTAAAACTCGCTCTCTTTGTCTGAAATGTGTATGTATTTGTTTGGTCAGAGTTGCCCTTTAATGTTAACTCATAATTAAACTTTCATTTGAAAAACATATTTAATACTTTAAATATCTGTAAATATGAATGGAGCTTAATTTAATAAACAAATAAACAACTTCACTATTATATACTCAATAAGCTGCATAATTCATTAACAAACAAGTGTTTATCCAACCCTCATAGGGGAAGATATACTGAAACAAATCAAAGAGAAAAGAAACAAATACAAGATGTTTATAATAAACAGTAGCTGTTAATAAAGCAGATGTTCGTTTGTTTAGCAGTTATAAAACAAAACAGCTTTAAAAGGTGAAGTTTGTCTTGTAATCTATTTGTTCATCATGTCTCACTTTATACAGTTTTCATAAAGTAATATTAAACCCAAAAAACAATAAAAAGAATAATACATTGTAATATATTGCATCTCATCTTAAATAAGCAGGCTGCATTCGTTTTCTTTTTGTTATTTTTTTCACCTGATGAGCTGGCCAGCAACAAACTTCCTGTCTTAGGGCGTCTCCACTCTATGGAGGAGCAACAGAGACACCTTTAGGCCCCTTTCTCACGAGCGGAGCCCGTTTTGATCAGCGGGGATCCATCTGTTTATCCCCGCTGAGCCGGCGGATGACAGAACTGTCACAGCTCCATTCTCCTCTATGGAGGATGAGATAAACACAGACCGTCTGTCCGTGTTCATCCAATCCGATCGGCGGATGGAAAATAGGATTTCCATCCGTCTGTATTTGGCGGATCGGAGCGGATCGGGTGTCAGCAGACATGACATCCGTCGCTACATAGAGAGCAATGGAGCGTCAGTTTTTCAGGCGGACCCGAATGATCAGCTGGTGTGAAAGAGCCCTTAGACAGCAGCTTTGTTAGCCAAGCAGGGAAATGACTAAGCCCCATACACACGGGCCGAATATCAGGCAGTATAGAGCGGCAGCCGGTCCGACAATTGATCACTGTAAGCACCACTGTCAGTGGTAAATGGTTTGTCTCAATCTTCCAACTGCTATTTATGCTGGGAAAAAAGAAAACAGAAGCAGCCACTGCATCTATGAATTGGTAAGCTGCAATAATATATTTTTATTTTTGGGTTTAATACCGCCTTAAATCCTTCTGTCTCTTAATTTAATCCCAGACAGACTACACAATGTTGAGATCAGGGCTCTGTGGAGGCCAAACCATCACTTCCAGCACTCCTTGTTTTTCTTTAAACTGAAGATAGTTCTTAATGACATTGGCTGTATGTTTGGGGTGGTTGCCCTGCTACAGAATAAATTTGGTTCTAATCATATGCCTCCCTGATAATATGGCATGATAGATAAGGATCTGCCTGTATTTCTCAGCATTGAGGACACCATTGATCCTGACCAAATCTCCAACTACATTTGCAGAAATGCAGACCCAAATTGACAAGGAACTTCCACCATGCTTCACTGTTGCCTGCAGACACTCATTATTGTACTGCTCTCCAGCCCTTCGGTAAACAAACTGCCTCCTGCTACAGCCAAATATTTCAAAATTTGACTCATCAGTCCAGAGTAACTGCTGCCATTTTTCTGCACCCCGGTTACTATGTTTTTGTGCATAGTTGAGTGCTTAGCCTTGTTTCAATATCTTAGATATGGCTTTTTGGCAGCAATTCTTCCATGAAGACCACTTCTGACCAGACTTTTCCAGACAGTAGATGGGTGTACTGGTTTCTGCCAGTTGTGTGGTGATGGCACTGCTGGACATCTTGTTGAAGGGAAGTAAGCATGATATGTCCTTCTTCAGCTTCATTAAGTTTCCTTGGCTGACTGCATCTTTGGCCCTCAACACTCAACCAGTTTCTTTGTGCTTCTTCAAAAGAGCTTGAAAATCACATCTTGAAACGCCAGTCTGAGACCTTGCTGATGCAGTATAACTACCTTTTTTCTTGTTGATGTGCTTGGTCTTACGATGGTGTATGACCTGTGATATGAAACTGTCTTCCACAACCTCACTTTAGTAGCAGAGTTTGGCTGTTCCTCGCCCAGTTTTAAGCTTCCTACACAGCTTTTTCTGTTTCCGTTAATAACTGTGTTTCAACCTACATATCAAATTGATGATCATTAGCTTCTACTTGGTATAATTGGTTAATCATACACCTGAACCTAATCCTCCAAAATCCCTGAATTTGTGTTCAAAGTATGCAAGAATTGATGCTGGTTTGAAGCCAAAGGGTAGTCACACCAAATCTTGATCTCATTTAGATTTTTCTTTGGTTTGCTCACTTTGCTTTTGTAAACTGATAAAAATAAACAATTAAAATATATATTTTGAAAGCATTCTTTACAGCATTTCTTTACATCTGCCTACAACTTTTGCACAGTACTGTACATCTTAAGATATTCTATTGTTTCACTATAGTCTTTATATCCATGGCGCTCTTTATATCTTGCAAAAAGACACACTGGAAATGGCTTCATCATCTATTGTAAAATGCAAGAAATAATAATAATACAAAAGCACTAAACAAGAAAAATATGAAAACATGTATTTACACAAATTCTAGAAGTATTCACACAAATGATGTAAAGCTAAAATCATGCCAATTCTGACTATACAATCTAATAATTGTAGATGAAATACAATAAACCGTGTAGCAGATTCTTCTAGCACTGCGTGACTTCAGCGTGGGATCACTTGCTATCAGGGCAGAGGCTGCCAGTGTGGGATGGGAAGACTGTGCAGGAGAATAGGGGTTAATGTTAGGGCTTAGATTAGGGCTTATATTGCAGGTTACATGTTATAGGGACTGCAAAGTAATTTTGCACACATTTTCTTTCTTTGTTTATTATCTGAAAAAAAAAAAATATATATATATAATTTATTTCAGTAATTAAATTCAAGAAGTGAAACTCATATATTATATAGATTCATTACACTATAGTTCAAGCATTTCTTTCTTTTAATTTTGATTATTATGGCTTACAGCTGGTAAAAACCTAACATTCAGTATCTCAGAAAACTAGAATATTGCATAAGACCAATAAAAGAGGATTTTTAATGCAGAAATGTTGGCTTACTGAAAAGTATGTCTATGTACAGTATAGTATGCACTCAATATTTGGTCGGGGCTCCTTTTGCATGAATTACTGCATCATTGTGGCATGGAGGCGATCAGCCTGTGGCACTGCTTAGATCAGGCATCCTCAAACTACGGCCCTCCAGCTGTTGCATAACTACACATCACATAAAGCATTGTAAAACTCTGACATTCACAGACATGACTAGGCATGATGGGAATTGTAGTTCCTGAACAACTGGAGGGCCATAGTTTGAGGACCCCTGGCTTAGATGTTATGGAAGCCCAGGTTGCTTTGATAGCGGTATTCAGCTCATCTGCATTGTTGAGTCTGGTGTCTCTCATCTTCCTCTTGACAATAGATGCTATATGGGGTTTAGGTCGGGCGAGTTTGCTGGTCATTTAAGCACAGTGATACCATAATCATTAAACCAGGTATTGGTACTTTCGGCAGTGTAGGCATGTGCCAAGTCCTGCTGGAAAACTAAATCAGCGTCTCCATAAAGCTTGTCAGCAGAGGGAAACATGAAGTGCTCTAAAATTTACTGGTAGAGGACTGCCCTGACTGTGGTCTTGATAAAACACAGTGGACCAACACCAACAGATGACATGGCTCCCTAAATCATCACTGACTGTGGAAATTGGACCTCATGCAACTTGGATTCTGTGCCTTTCCACTCTTCCTCCAGACTCTGGGATCTTGATTTCCAAATGAAATGCAAAATCTACTTTCATCCAAAAAGAGCAACAGCCTAGTCCCTTTTCTCCTTAGCCCAGGTAAGACACTTCTGACGCTGTCTCTGGTTCCGGAGTGGTTTGACACAAGGAATACAACAGTTGCAGCCTGTGTCCTGGATACCTCTGTGTGTGGGGGCTCTTGAAGCACTGACACCAGCCGTAGTCCGCTCCTTGTGAATCTCCCACAAATTCTTGAATGGCCTTTGCTTCAAGAAGGCTTCTCAAGGCTGTGGTTATCCTTGTTGCTTGTGCACCTTTTTCTCCCACACTTTTTCCTTCCACCCAACTTTCCATTAATGTGCTTGGATGCAGTACTCTGCACAGCCAGTTTCTTTAGCAGTGAACTTTTGTGACTTACCCTCCCACCCTTAGGCTCAGGAAACCGTTACAGGTGTTTTAAGTTAATTGGCTGATTAGAGTATGACATCGTGAGTCTACAATATTGACCTCTTTCACAATATTCTAATTTTCTGAGTTACTGAATTTTGGATTTTCACTAGCTGTATGCCGTAATCATCAAAATTAAAAGAAAGAAATGACTGAAATATATTACTCTGTGTGTAATGAATCTATATAAAATATGACTTTCACTTGTTGAACTGAATTATTGAAATTAATTACCTTTTTGATGATATTCTATTTTTTTGAGATGCACCTGTATCACATAGCAGTCAGCAGGTGGAGCTTTAGGCTTCTTACATAATAAGAAGACAGATTGTTCTATGGTTCTATGATTGATATACTAAAGGCAAAATGGCTATTCACTTTGCAGGGAAATTTTCCTTTAGCACAGAGAGGTGAAGCACTGCCAACTGGCATTATCCAATCATGTGCAGGAAAGAATGTTTTTTTCTTTCTGGTTTGTTTTTTTTTTTTTCTTATGTGATTGGGTATGCCTTGCAAATTTTCATGACAATTCACTAAGCTAAGAGGAAATTGCCTTGCAGTGTGGACAGCCTATTTGCTTTTATTAAAATAACTTGCTGACTGTGCATTGTAGCTTTACTGCCACAGTGCGGGCAAGCTGCGCAGAATAACGTATATATATGTGATTCAGCATATCCGCATAGCGGGCGCGCACGCGCCTGCCTACCCGGCTGTGATGTCACTGGCTCCAACATATGCCGAACAGCGGGTCCCAGCCAATGATTCATGGATGGACAGGCAGAGCAGATGACAGGAGAGAGATCTGTGTGTGTAAACGACACAGATCTCTATACTGACAGTGGCAATGTGCCGGTTTTTGTCTCCCTGCAAAGTAGGGAATATAAATTGTTACATCCGTTAGTAAAAGCAGCACACAGTCAACACATAAACACTTGCTAGGCACACAGTTAACCCTTTGATTGCTTCAGATGGTAAACCCTTCCTACCCAGTGCCATTAGTATCACTGGAGATGTCAGTGTCAGTTAGTCAGTTCCTACTCAGTGTAAGTTAGTCTGCTGCACTATTACAGTCCCACTACAAGTCGCTGATTGCCGCCATTACTAGTATAAAAAAAATTACAAACAAAAATTCCAGTAACAATATCATTGTTTGTAAACACTATGGGGTTGATTTACTAAAACTGGAGAGTGCAAAATCTGGTGCAGCTGTGCATAGAAACCAACCAGCTTCCAGGTTTTAGCCTTGGTTCACATTGACATGATTTGGCATGCGATTTGACATGCCAAATCGCATGCCAAATCGGCGGCAATAGTCGGCAATGGCACCGTCCTAATCGATGCGACGCTGCACTTGCGGCACCGCACGGATTTAAAAAAGAAACCCGCACAGATGCCTGTGAAATCGCCGCTGAAATCAGGAGTGACATGCGGGAATGAAACGGTGCGAGTTCAGCTGAACTCGCAAAATTTAATTCCCGCACTCAGTGTGAACCTGGACTCATTGTCAAAGCTTAATTGAACAAGCTGAAGTTAGACACTGGTTGGCTACCATGCACAGCTGCACCAGATTCTGAGTGCTCCAGTCTTAGTAAATCAAAACTTATAGCTCTCACACAAACCAATTAATATACACTTATTGGGATTTTTTTTACCAAAGACATGTAGCTGATTACATTTTGGCCTAAATTTATGAAGAAATTTGTTTTGTTTTTTGTTTTTTTATTGGATATGTTTTATAGCAGAAAGTTAAAAATATTGTTTTTTTTAAATGTTACTCTGGTCTTTTTTATTTATATAGCAAAAAATAAAAAAAACCCAGTGGTGGTCAAATACCCCCAAAAGAAAGCTCTATTTGTGTGAAAAAATGATATAAATTATGTTTGCGTACAGCATTACATGACCGTGCAATCACCTATTAAAGTACAGCAGTGCCAAACTGCATAAAGTGGCCTGGTCCTGAAGGGGGTAAAATCTTTTTGAGCTTAAGTGGTTAAATCACCCCAGTGGGGTTGATCTACTAAAGGCAAATACACTATGGGGGAGATCTACCTAAAACTGATGCACTCAGAATCTGGTGTAGCTGTGCATGGTAGCCAATAAGCTGTTAACTTCACCTTGTTCAAAGCGGTTGTCTCCCCTCTGGAAAAAAAAAAAAAAAACACCTGCAAGGCAAAGGCATAATGAGCTAGTATGCACCGCATACTAGCTCATTATGAAGTACTTACCTCAGAATAAAGCTCCCGCAGGTCCGCCCGGTCCCCGAGGAGGGAGCTGCCATCTTCACTCCATGGATCCTTCCGGGTTTGCTGCTCCGGCGCTGTGAGTGGCCGAAGCCGCGAGACATCACTCCCACGCATGCGCGGGAGCCTGTCTTTTATGGCGGACTTTCCGGCAGGGTCCGGCGCTATGCATTGGGCCTTCACCGGAACATTACTGCGCATGCGCCTGCTGACGTCAGTGGCACTTGCAGTCAGAATATCTCCTAAACTGTACAGGTTTAGGAGATATTCTTTTTACCTACAGGTAAGCCTTATTATAGACTGTCCTGTAGGTAAAAATGTCATTTATGGGGAAACAATCACTTTCAGTAGGCTTTGACAATAAAACCTGGAAGCTGATTGGTTTCTATGCAGGGATGCACCCGATTTTGCACGCTCCAGTTTTAGTAAATAACCCCCTTGTGCCCTTCGCAAGGAAGTTGCACCATACAAGAGAATTTTCCCCGAGCTTAGCGAACGTGCTAAAATTTCACTTTGCAAAGAATATCTAATCACATGCAAGGAAACCAATAAACAATATTTTTGCTTGCACATAATTGGATGATGGAAGTCAGCAGAACTTCATCGCATTCACTAAGCTCTGGGGAAAATCCCTGTGCAAAGTTCTCTGCATCCCAATGAAAATGTTATGAATGGGCCCTAAAGCACACCTGTATTGTCCTGAAGTGTATTGGCTGGTTTTGCACACAGTGGCATATTAGAGAAAATATGTACAGCACAGAATGTGATAATGCTCTGCCATCCTGCTAAGAAACTCTGTGAAAAGGCTTCTGAATCTGTCTGGATCAGATATTGTAAACTCGAAAATGCAATTGTCAGTCAGTACATAAATATCTGTTATTATTATCCTATTTATCTGAAAGAATTTATTGTTGGCTGTTCCATATATTTCAGACTAGTTCATATTCTGATTGGTAGAGCCTTCCCTTTAGTATATCATGGAGGTTGATCGGCAGCCATCTCTAAAATCTGTTGGCAACCTAGATAGAGAGAACTCAATTTGAGTGGAATGATTGACTTGCATTGTCAGAGAAGAAGAGTGAAGCAGGATAAGCATGGTAAATCGAGTGAATGTGCAGACTTGCGGGCAAGTGGGTTTCTCACACAGGCAGCCAGGGGCAGTAGAAAAAGGAGGTTGAGCCTTGGTTTTACCATGCCCCCACTGTCCAAAACCAGGACATAGTGTACAACCAGATGGGACTGTACACCTGGCTGCACCCATAATGCTTTGTGTCACGGTAAACATAACACAGCTTGTTGAGTTAATGTCAAATTTGCCCATTCAAGTCAATGGGGTCACACACGCAACTGCGAGCCAAATGTGTGGCTCACAATTGTGGCTTGTTAGTTCCATTCAATTTTGCCGTTGGACAGTGAAAAAAAAACAAACACGCATTGAGGAGGTATTTCCTGAACGCCTGGAAGCCGCTAATTAGCCACCCTCTGCCCGTTTTAGAGACATCTCCAGTGTGACCCTTGCCTTTCAATGTCTCCAAACTAGAACCAGCACTTCATTGAGTCTTGTCACTTGATGTCTGGAAATAAGACGTTCCTAGCTATTCCTTCTCCATACATTATTACTCTAAGTATCTGTTACTAAACACTCAGATGCATTGAATAGTGAGAGGGTCAAATAAGCACGGATGTCTGTACTATACATACCGACACAAGTGTTTCGAGCTACAGTTGCTATAGACAGATCATTTGCAGGTCATGTTTGGAAATGCAATTTAAGATTCTCATAAGTATAAGATGTCAACCATTTGTTTGGAAATACTAATGTAAAGGAATGCAAAGTGTCAACATTGTTACAGCCAATCAGATCCTTAATTTTCCAATCACACAAGAAAAGTGACAGTTGGAATGTTCTGGTTAGTATACGCAACATTGGCACTTTTTGGAACATTTATGCACCTGGTAGAGCAGATGAAACTTATTATTACACCAAACAGTGTATATCGGAGGAGATGTGTTACTATGACTGTTTTCATTACTATCAGGAGCAAGTATTCTTCAATTCAATTTAAAAAAACTTGACCAGCATACTTGCTTTAGGTCAGTAGCTCATGAAGTACCTTAGACTACCTTCAAAAAACATTCAGTAGCTTTAATTCCCATATTTTGTAGGAGTTTGGTAATAAAGAGGAACCAAAGCTGTGCCCAAAAAACACAAGGCTGATGACAAAGGACTAGTCAACAGTATTTCCTGCGGTCTCCAAGCTACTATTTTCACTGTTACTGACTTACCATGCCTTGTTCTGCACTATGTCTCTGTGTGGAGGTGGCCATATTGGTAGGCGCAGGACTTTGCTTCCTCATGTCAGAGGCTACAGCGAGGAGAACAGTTAGTAGCACAGTCGTGACTTTCTTTTGAAACTCGCAGTGGGAGGCAGCACTGCAGATATATATAACTATGAGGTTGAAGGCACAGGAGTGCCCAGGCACCTTCACATACTAGGAAGTTCACAGCTGTTTTACAGGAGGACATAAGGTACATTCTCAGAGTACTACTTTTACACAATGACCAGCTTCAGATGTTCCTTATAACATAGCAAATCTTCACTTTTAAGTTTAGGCCAGCTTTGCAATTTGCTTCTCCACCAATAGCAGAACTAAATTGCAGGGAATAAAGCTTTAAAGTGATAGCTGCCTAGTAAAACCCATATGATATACAAATGGTGTGCCTCTTCAACAACCAAGTGTTTCTTATAATAATTGTGACATGACGACAACTATATTTGAGAGATGTCTTGTTACAGGTGCCAGAGTCAATCCATGTTTTCTGATTAGTGACGAGAGCTGGAAATCAGAACCATCAAGGTTTTTATTACAAGAGAGTGCCACCAACTTGCCAGAGACTGCTGTTAGAAGAAACTGTCACGTTATTGGAGACTACTCTGTAAACCGAGACTTTCATTATACAGCTACTGCAAATAACTGCAGTGTGTTTGGATGCTGTCATTGGACAAGAGACTATTTTGTTCCCTAAGTCTGTTATACAGTATTATAAGAAATTGGGGATAAAACAGATATTTTGCTACCAAAATCTAACATGAGAGAGACTGCCACAGGACAATTTTAGACGAGCCCGCAGGGCCTTGTACAAGAGTTTGGAAGCCTCCTCCTCTGCTGCAGTACAAGTGTGCATATACTCAGCCACTCAGCCAAACATACTCAGTAAATGGCTGGGGATCCATAGGTGGTGAATAAATAATGGAAAGTTGATTTGGTCATTTGGTCTTTTGAGGTCTCTGTAAAGATCCACCCAGTTCATTGTCTTGAAATTGAGGTGGCTAGTATAGAGTTAGTGTTATCCAGGGTTTGGATGGTCAGGGTTTGGACATCAGCTGCATGTCGTTGCTGGCCTTGATTACCAGTGTGCTTTGTTTTGTCTGTGACCTTTCAGTCTCCCCCTTCTGAGAAGGATATACAGTATGTACCTGTTTACTTCTTGTTCTGAGTGTACTCCCCACCCCCCCCTTTAATAAAGTATACATACCTCAAACTCTGTTAGAGAGCCAGTGAGTAGGCCCACCTCAATTCTGTTTGAGGGCCAGCCAGTGAGTATACCCACATCGACTCTTTTGGAGAGCCAGAGAGCCCAACCACATCAACTGTGTTGAAGAGCCAGTGAGTGCAACCACATCAACTCTGTAAGAGAGCCAGTGAGGGCAACCACATCAAGTCTGTCGAAGAGCCAGTGAGGACAACCACATCAATTCTTTTGGAGAGCGAGCGAATGCCACCACATCAATTCTGTTGGAGAGCCAGTGTGTGCAACCACATCAATTCTGTTGGAGAGCCAATGAGTGCAACCACGTCAAATCTGTTGGAGAGCCAGTGAGTGCAACCACATCAATTCTTTTGGCGAGCCAGTGAGTGCAACCACATATATTCTTTTGGAGAGCCAGTGAGTGCAACCACATCACTTCTGTTGGAGAGCCAATGAGTATACCCACCTCAACTCTGTCAGAGAGTCAATGAGTGCAACCACATTAACTATGTTGGAGAACACATACATCAAAATCTGTTGGAGAGCCACTGAGTACACCCATCTTAATTCTATTGGAGAACCAGCCAGTGAGTATACCACCTCAACTCTGTTTGAGAGCCAGTAAGTGCGCCCACCTTAAACATTGTTGGAGAGCCAGTGAGTAAACCCATAAGCATAGGTATGGGGCCAAAGAACTGATTTGTGATGCATTTAGTACAATTTCAGCATTGTATCAGCCATAATGACATCTGATAATACCGTGAGGAAGTGTCCACAATATTCACAAGAATATTATTTTTAATATTATCTATTATTTGTATGACTGTTATTTAAAAATAAAATAATACACCGTTTCCATGTAATAAATGTATGGGGGGTCAACAAAAAATGTGAAAAACTTCATGAAGGGGTTACTGAGTTGAAGAATTTGAGGACATCTGGTGTAGGGGATTCTTTTTTAACTCTTGTGGGAGCGGCAGGTCCTAGCATAGTGATAGTGCCTTGTGGTAAAAACTGCCAGCATCGGTCTCTCAGGGCCTGAAACAAGTATATTGGTACACTTATACTGATTTATCTGTACTATAAAAAGTAAATATTAGTCACATATATATGAAAACAAAGGTAATACAATATTTTGCATTATATAATAAAACAAAGTTCTTAAATTTCCATGTAATTAACCTTGTACATAGCCTATACATTGTTTGATGCCCGGGTGGAAGGTAGATTGAAAGAAAGGGTAATTCCCAGCATGCCATAACAGAGCTCTGGCATGTTTACATGCAATATTTATACTCCTACTATTTTTCTTAGATTAAAAAAAGAAAAAAAAAAGTGTAACATATGGCATAATATAAAGAGAAGACCTTATCTCCTACCTCCTTCTTTCCTTCTGTCGTGCGCACTTTCTCTTATTACATCTCAAATTACATTTCAGCTTGGTTAATTTTATTTCTTACTCGGCTATAAATAATGCGTACCTAAGATGTGAACATACAAAGAAATACAGAGCGTGACCGCCTTTTTTTCAAGAGTTATTTTCGTTTAGGTGAAATACAGAGACAGCACTGTGCAGCTGAAATTCAGGAGTGTTAATTGTAGGGAATGTTGATGGTCTTTCAGCATGCTATTATGTCATCGTCCATCACACAGGCAGCTACTTACATGGTTTGAATTTGAATATTTGTTTTTTTTTCCAAGATTTTTTTTTTTAATATGCATAATGCAAAAAGCTTAATCACTGCCATTACTTATAAGGTGAATTCTAGTTTCTGTTTGATTCTAAAAGATTTGTTGTTTGCTACAATGTCAAATACAGGATTCGTATAATTTATAAAGAGTGCCATAGCTATAGCTGTATGAGCCCCAGGGCAAGTTTTGGACTGGGCAACACGCTAAGCCACTTTCACTGTGCCACCTTCTATTTTCATATGCACCAATTAGCCATAACATTAATCACCCACCTAATATTGGGTGTGTCCTCCTTTTGCCACCAAAACAGCCGTGACCCATTGAGTCATGGACCCCACTAGACCTCTGAAGGTATGTTGTGTTATCTGGCACCAAGCTGTCAGTAGCAGTTCCTTTAACCACTTCCGGACCGCCGTACGTCGTTTGACGGCGGTACTTTGAAGTGGAATACCGTTGTTATGGTAGCAGATAGCTACCATAACCCCGGTATCATTTTTTTCCGCCGCTTAGGCGGCGCCTCTAGTGAAAATAGAATGCGTCTTAGCGGAGGACTTTTTTTACTATGGCCCCAATACCATCGATAGACGATGGTATTGTTGCCATAAGGTGAAGTTTCATGGCGGCAGTTTGCTGCATGCCGCCAGGCCTTCACCAATTTCCTTGACGATGACTGTCGAACCACGGTCTATTGTGTTGTATGGAAGTCTCCAGATCACCCCAGGTACTGAGTTACCCAGTGCCGACAAAACCACCGTTTTCCTCCTGTGTGGGTTATAATCCACCCACTAATTACAATACCGATTAACCACGTATACTTTTATCT
>BLSH010253532.1:1206965-1225737 GCA_018402905.1 Glandirana rugosa | reverse complement strand
GGTCACCGCCGGGCGATCGGGGGTTAAAACCTATAAAAGGTAAATACGGCGGGTATTCTGATTGAAAAAAAAACCTATCTATCTAGCTAGCGTCACCCGTGACACTTTTACGGTGATCACAGGTGACAGGGGGCAATCAAGGGGTTAAAACCTTTATTGGGGGGGGCAGGGGGGGGCTTTTCACCTAACTAGGCCTAGTACTAGCCTAACCTAATACTGATTTAGCGTCACAAGGTCACATGTACAGCGATCGCTAAAAATCAGATCGCTGCACTATGTGATAGTGTGACAGGAGGGTGACAGGTAGTGAAAGGGTTAACTGGGGGGCGATCAGGGGGCGATCAAGGGGTTAAATGTGCCTATGTGGCCTGGTGTTAGTGTAGTGTTGGTGCACTCACGTTTCTAGATGCTTCTTCTTCCTCTCTGATGTCGAAAAGGACTTCAGGGAGGAAGAGGAATGAACTTCCCCTGCCTCTGTTTACACTTACAGAGGCAGGGGAATAATGTCATTGGCAGGGCGATCTACAGGGCCAGGCCAAAAATCATTGGCCTGGCGCTGTAGATTGAAAGGCCTTCTGCCGAATGCCGTTGCAGCGCCCGCGCCTAGGGGGTGCGCGCGCGATCACGGCGCGAGTTCGCGGCCGCCGTCGTATGACGGCAGTTTGCGTTACAGAGCCACTTTGCCGCCGTCAATCTCCGATCGGCGGTCGGCAAGTGGTTAAGTAACAGTTATAGATCTTCTCCTTGACTTCTCCGTGACTAGAGAAGCAGCGGGCTGATGAGCTCTTTTCTATATCACTCTGCTCTTTCCTCCTATCTGCTTGCGCCTTGCACTGCAGCACACCTCAATGACTCCTTGTGCTGCTTCTGCTTCCTCCAGTCTGAGTTATGTTGTACAGGGATTGCAAGAAATAAATACCTTGTAAAATACAGATACTTAAAATGCTTTCATTGAACTAGTGAGTTATTGAATTCAGAGCTGCGAGGAAGTAAACCCTGATGGGGTTTACTTCCTCTATATTTCCCTGCAAAGTAGAAGCATAATGGGCTACTATGCATCGCATGTGTCGCTTACCTTCAAACGAAGCCTGCAACGTCCAGCGATGTCCCCAGGCAGTGTTTATCTTCAGCCCCTCTTCCTTCCGGGGCCGCAATCTCCGGCTCTGTGACTAGCCGGAGTCGCGTGACGTCACTCCCGTGCATGCATGCGGAAGCCACCAGTCACGGCACGATCTCAGTGAAGAAACGGCGCAGAGGCCGTTTCTTCATTGTGCATGTGCCGAAATGACGTTGGCACAGCTAGTACTCTGCATATCTCCTGAACCGTGCAGGTTTGGGAGATATGTAGGGCACCTACAGGTAAGCCTTATTATAGGCTTGCCAGTAGGTTAAAGTGGTTGTCACAAGTTGACAACCACTTTAATGTCTGACTTTTATATCTGCCTTAAGTTTGCTGCCCCCACAAATGATAAAATATACAGATACAAATATATGTAATTTATTTTTAATATTTACAATATCTATACTCATGAAGGCAAGAGCAGAAAAAAAGTCAGTGTAAAAAAAGAGTCAGTGTAACGTAAGTAACACCCAGAATAGTTCATACAGTGCATTTTACAAGATGAAATTGTGTCTAAATTGTCGCGTTTTGCAGCAATCAAGGCGTCAATCATTCGGTCAGATGGTTTAGTCTTCTCCCAAAGTGATGACACATCTCTGTTCTTTCTTCAGCTCGGAGAGATATGAACGTTACTTCCAACCTCCTGACTCCATCTGGTTGCTTTATGCCTGTCAGGGCCATGCTGTGATTCCAAATAAACAAGTAAGCTTTGGCGGTAAAACAGTCACCGTGGACCCCCAAAGAACTCATCTGTCAATCAGATGGGCCTGTCGTGCCCGAGGATATAAGGAGTGACGGACATATTATGTACGGCTGCTGCTGATTGGTAAATTGCACTGTATAATGGGAAGCTTTGAACTGAACAGCCTGCCAAACACTAGAAGCATCGGCAATGTTTGTGTCTGTTTTGCAGTTAGAATATGAAGACACGATCAGCAGGCTGTGAAGGGTTAAAGAAAAAAAAAACTTTTGGATTGTAAGATTTGTGGATATGGCTGAGTTAAGTATAAGGTGTGGAGTTAAAAAAAAAAACCTGCAGCAAAAGGTCTCACGTAGTGTATATGTTGCTGGAGATGCTGGAGGTTTGCAAGAAAGGCCCGGGATAATGGTCCTTCTTTTCGGCAGTAGATTTTATTTTTATAAATTGATGGAAATAAAATAAAACCTCTACGATTAAGCCCTTAAAAGTGAAATGCATCAGAGGGGCGGCCTCCAGGGAGAGGCTAAAAGACAAAAAGGACTGGACTGCTGCTGAGTGGTCCAAAGTTATGTTCTATGATGAAAGTCAATTTTGCATTTCCATTGGAAATCAGGGTCCCAGAGTCTGGAGAAAGAGAGGAGAGGCACACAATCCACGTTGCTTGAGGTCCATTCTAAAGTTTCTACAGTCAGTGATGGTTTGGGGTGCCATGTCATCTGCTGGTGTTGGTCAACTGTGTTTTCTGAGGTCCAAGGTCAATGCAGCCGTATACCAGGAAGTTTTAGAGCACTTCATGCTTCCTGCTGCTGACCAACTTTATGGAGATGCAGATTTCATTTTCCAACAGGACTTGGCACCTGCACACAGTGCCAAAGCTACCAGTACCTGGTTTAAGGACCATGGTATCCCTGTTCTTAATTGGCCAGCAAACCGGCCTGACCTTAACCCCATAGAAAATCTATGAGGTATTGTGAAGAGGAAGATGCGATATACCAGACCCAACAATGCAGCAGATCTGAAGGCCACTATCAATGCAACCTGGGCTCTCATAACACCTGAGCAGTGCCACAGACTGATCGACTCCATGCCACGCGGCATTGCTGCAGTAATTCAGGCAAAAGGAGCCCCGACTCAGTATTGAGTGCTGTACATGCTCATACTTTTCATGTTCATACTTTTCAGTTGGCCAAGATTTCTAAAAATCCTTTCTTTGTATTGGTCTTAAAGTGGAGTTCCACGCTTTTTTTTGTTTATTAAAAGTCAGCAGCTACAAAAAGTGTAGCTGCTGACTTTTAATAAACAGTAACTTACCTGTCTCCCGGTCCAGCGACGGCTGCACCCGAAGCCTCGCTCGTCTCCCCGCTCATCCCGACGGCCCGCCATTCCGAGTGTGGGCACCCGGCCCGGCTTCACGGCCGGGCACCCACTGCGCATGCGTCAGTTGTGCTGCGCATCCCTAGTGGCCAGGCAATCTTCTGGGACCTGTGACGTGTCCCATAAGATTGCCAGGAGGGAGGGGCCGTCTAGGAGGAGAGGAGGAGTCGCCTAGGCGGCCCAGAGGCGGAAGGTGGAAGAGGTATAAGAAGTCCCTCTGAAACCTGGGGACACACTGCCCCCCCCCCAAAAAAAATTACATGCCAAATGTGGCATGTAAGGGAGTGAGGAGTGCTTAAAGCGGAAGTTCCATTTTTGGGTGGAACTCCGCTTTAAGTAATATTCTAATTTTCTGAGATACTGAATTTGGGATTTTCCTTAGTTGTCAGTTATAATCATCAAAATTAAAAGAAATAAACATTTGAACTATATCAGTCTGTGTGTAATGAATGAATATAATATACAAGTTTCACTTTTTGAATGGAATTAGTGAAATAAATCAACTTTTTGATGATATTTTAATTATATGACCAGCACCTGTATACAGGGCCATAGTGGACATCTATAACTAATATAAATTATTTTACATCTGCCTGTAGTTCATTTTTAATCTTCCTCTATATTTTTTTTCTTTTTTCTTTTTTTTCTTTGTATCCCTGAGTCGTCACGTCTGATCTTTTGATCAATGTTGAGCTACAGTTGACGTTCTACCTTTTTCCCTTTTAGAACTCCTGGTATTTTCAGTAAATCTGCAGTGAAATGCAATATACAGAAGCGAACCTCTCCAGACTGAGCTCTCAATTGTCTCTTTTCCTGGAAGTTTATTGCTGCTGTTTCTGTCTAGTTTTAGAGGAGCCCATTTGACCTGAAGAATGTTTTTTTTTTCTTTTTCCTGCAACAAAAGAATGTAAAGTGCTGGCTTACGCTTTACGCGGCTAAATAGCTTTGCTTGCTTTTGTGGAAAAATACATTCCACCTTCAGAGGCAATATCAACATTTGTATAGCTTTGTAACCTCTTCTAGGAGGCCAATTACGAAGCGTGTTATTTTCTGAACGGGCGGGTTTTAAAAGGTACGGTTCAGACAGTCATAAATATTTCACTTTTACGCTAACTCAGGGGCACAGCTGGGTAAGTTCATGCTTCTTGCACCTGCCGAGTGGCGTTAGTTTGTTTCCTGGAATTCATTGTCTACAAATGGCTATAGCTGCTGATATGTTAAAGCAACCTTTTTCAACCAGGGTGCCAAGGCACTCTGGGGGGGCCGTGAGGTTTCTTTAGGGGATGCCTTGGCAGAATGCCTAAAATTTGCTCAAAAACTGTATACAAGGCATCAGGTGGATCAAGTCTGCCTTTTAGTTACACATAGCCACAGGCTGTGAACAATTACAACCTTCTAGCCACTGACATCTGATAAGGAGGACGTTGGGTGCCTGCACAGCATCCTTGCTTGCCCCTCCTCTGTTCCTCTACATTGGCACTGGGGTCACATTAGCTGAGTGAGGGATTAGAGAAACTTTGGAATACTAGTCAGTAGCAGCCTCTAGCGTTGGGTGTCTTGCGCGTGTCGAAGTTGCTGTGCTATGTAAAACTATTCGTTTAGTTTGTACATTTTAGAATGGGGTGCCTTGAGATGTGCATACTTTTAAAGAGTGCCTTGAGAGAAAAAAGGTTGAGAAACACTGCAAAGTGTATCTCTAGGCAAAACCTTTTCTTTGTGCTTTTGGGAGTATGTGGAAGAGTCAGGCCCTCTATCAAATTTTTATTACTATGCATAGATAAAAGGAACTGAGATCTCCTAGTGTCCAACCTCTTAAGCCTCGTATACATGATGCGGCGGTTGTACAACCGGACGTCCAACAACATTGTATGTTGGCTGTGATGTCTCGCATACTAACGTACACTAAGCGATCGTATGACCAAGCCTAACATGGTGACGTGCTACGAGCTTTTAAAGAGGAAGTTCAGGTGAACGTGATATGTGAATTAGGAATGTAGGTTTACACGAACAGACACTTCCAGGCCTTCCTGACTTCTGAGCATGCATGTTTTACACGTACAACTTGTTGGACCAACTTCTCTGTACACATGGTACAACAGTTGTATGACCGCTAGTTGTACAACAAGAGTTTTCTAGTCTGCTCATCCAACTTCTGTTGTAAGACCGTCGCATGTCGGCTGTTCTAATTGCGCGTACTAACGGTCGGATGATCGTACAACAAGCTGTTGTACGACCGTTTTCATATGACTTTCGCACCGTGTACGGGGGCTTAAGTGTCCCAACTGTTATAGCTAAGGAAGCAGTAGCGGCCCATCCATATGGTGTTCAGGGGGCGCCATCCCCTAATCCATGAGTCCGCATCTACAAGCAGGGCACATGATTAGAGCCTGAGGTTCTAATTGGCTTCAAAAAAGGGTGGGCTCAGGGCACAGAGCACTGCGCCCTGAGCCCACCCAGTTGTTTGACAACAGCAAATTAATATTCGCTGTTGTCTTCCTGATTCTCCTCCTGGCTAATCGGGAAGCAGGTCCTGAGACCCAATTGGCCAGGGAGTCATAGGACTCCCTGGCCAATCGGGTCTCAGGACACACTTCCTGTTCAGCTGGGAGGAGATGCAACGGCCCGGCTCTTCCTTCACCCTGCCCCTGTTAAGGTCAGTCCCCCGCGAGGGGTGGTGATGGATTTCCACCTTGTTCTCATACATCTAACGCAGGGGGGTTCCCATCCGCCGCCTGTTTGCCGGGCAGTAGGGGGGTTACGTGGTGTTAGTTTGCCCCCCAAAATATTTAACAACAGCTGCCACTGCAAGGAAGCTGCCACATTGGCCTGTGTGTGATCTGCAGTTGCCATTGTGCTATACATGGGATCAGTTATAACACCAGCCATTTGATGGCTTCACAGTTCAGTTGAGAGCATGAACAACTGCGACAGCGTCGCATGACCACGCAATTGTCAGTTAAAGTAACGCAGTGCCGTGTCCCAAAAAAATGGCCTGGTCAGGAAGGTGGGTAAATCTTCCGGAGCTGAAGTGGTTAATAGTTGAGCACATTCACTTCATTGGGGCTGCTTCAATAAAACAATGAACCCCTTTAGGTCAATCCGGTATGTAGCAGTAAGGTAGCCACACCCATGAAGATAGAGTCCATAATTGTTTATTAATAGAAAATAAACAAGATAAGAAACCAACGCATTTTGGGGGCCTAGTGAATGCCCCATCATCAGGGAGATTTTACATCCAATATAAGCCCCAGCAGGTAGACTATTAATATTACTTATATTGGATATGAAATCTCCCTGATGAAGAGGGATTTTGTGAGCCCCCAAAACGCATTGGATTTCTTATCTTGTTGATCTTCTAATAAATTGTTTTGGATTCTGTCTCCATTGCTGTCCTATTGCTATCTTCAAGTTTTTATTGTTGCCTGTGTCCCTATTGGGAAGATTCGCCCCTCTATGTACACTGGTGCTTCAAAAAGCAAGTTAATCATTTATTTATTTATTTATTTCAGGTACTTATATAGTGCTGTCACTTTATGCAGCGCTTTACATATATATTGTACATTCACATCAGTCCCTACCCTCAAGGTGCAATCTAAGGTCCCCAACTCACATTCATACATATACATACTAGGGCCAATTTAGACAGGATCTAATTTACCTACAGCATGTCTTTGGAGTGTGGTAGGAAACCGGAGTACCTGGAGGAACCAACGCAGGCACAGGGAGAACATGCAGGTAGTGTCGTGGTTGGGATTCGAACCAGCGACCCTTTTGCTGCCAGGGAAAAGTGCTAAACACTACATTCACACTTTTCAACCTCTACTGGCTGGATGCTTGTTCCAGGTCAGTGACTCACTAGATACTAACACCAGGATCTGGATGACAGCCTGGAACCCGTACTTTTAAGAAAAAAGGTCAGAGAAGGTAGCTAGAATATTGGCATCCTCATACATATATTATAATCCTATTGTGTCTGGATGATGGAGCCTAACTTGACCCCTCACAGTCAGAGGAATGCACTAAACACAATATTTAGCCTTTACTGGCAGTATGTAATCACTTTCCTTTGTTCGGCAACGAGAATTCATTAATTCTTGAAGCTCATAAATAGAAGCTGCTCACCGTTTTCAATCAAGCCTGCTTTCCGCATAACCAGAAACCTGGATGTCATTGTGGGCTTAACACATTTTATCTAATGGAAGATAGGTCCTAATGTTAAACTGACCTGTTTCTTTTCTGCAACTTGAACAACAATGCTCAGCAGACTGGAAAGAGTTAAATGAAAGCCATCTACCCCTAATAGAGCCTAATACATTCCAGGAGCAACAAAACAAAATGTGTGCAAATATAGTTTATTGTCTTCAGAAAACAATAACAGCTTGAGTAGAAAAGACTGTCCACTGCCAGCATGCTGCATACTCTCCATATGGGAGCCGAGGAACGACACACCCCCTGTTGAGCCAGAGCTCTCCAGTCAGCAGGGAGTGTTAGCTTTACTTAGGAGGGGCATGTCCAATCTCTACAGATCACTGCTTCCCCACAGAGAGCAATGGTGGCAGGGGACAGGTTTTTCTACTCAGGCTGTGGCTGTCTTCTAAGTAAAGCAAACTGTAATGCAGGCCATACATGAGTCGAATTCCAAACTCATTTTCTTTAGAAAATCTGAAATTTCATGTGTTTTGTAATCCAATGGTGCCACCATTGAAATTCGACCAACCAAGCCTTCAGTTTCACCTCAGCCGTCCCAGCAGAGTTGAAGCTGTTATAGCTGCAAAGGGTGGGCCAACTCAATATTGAACCCTACGGACTAAGACTGGGATGCCATTAAAGTTCATGTGCCTGTAAAGGCAGGCGTTCCAATACTTTTGGCAATTTAGTATGTGTGTGTGTGTATATATATATATGTATATATCAAGAAGACTGACTGACAAGATGACTGAATGACATGGTATTCTTCTAGATCTGCCTGCCTTGCTGTGAGGCTACTCTGCTGACCTTAGTGTCTTGCGGTAAATAATTCCATCTGATGGACCTTCTTGGCTTCTTGCAGTACATTCTGCACAGGCAGTATGTTTGCTACTGGATTCTTATATATCATGTTGTATAAATTATGATTATTAGAAGTCTGCCATGTGTAGAGAATGACGTGAATGAAACTCTCTTAGAGGCCGCCGCTGGGTACCGCATGCTTTGATGCGGTAAGACGTGACTCATAGGTCAGAGCGGTGCGGTCTCCTCTACATTACAGCTACTGAACAGTGAGGGGAAACCACACTGCACATAATTCATATTTGTGGTTACAAACTGGTATCTTTTAAGCTCTTTATATTTCTATTCCAAATCCTCAAATATGGATACTATTTTATAGTTCTTGGCTTGCTGCGTATTTCTGAGCTGGGGAAAAAATTTAGAGCATTGCACAAGTATGGATGTACGGTTTCCTGCAATATTACTTTTTTGGGACTTTTCAAATCTCCTATCTAACCTGGCCTGAAAAGAAATATATTCTTACAATCTATACTACCCAAAGTCCTCCATTGCCCCTATTATTTTCGGCATTCAGAGAATATCAGGCTGGTAAGACCCAGCAGAGTTTCTACTACTTAGCACTACCCCCCCGGCGCTCGATCGAACGATTGGGAAGGTGGCGATCCATGGCCTTACCTTATGGGGAAGGAGGACGATGACGAGGTGGTGGTGTTGGTGCACTGCTGAATCCGGGGTATGGCTCTTGGAAGAGGCTGTTTCTGCCAGGGCCATTGCTTCTCCTCCTGGCTGAACAGGAAGCAGGTCCTGAGACCCGATTGGCCAGGAGGAGAAGCAAGAATACATTTTAATTTGCTAATGTCACACAAGTGGGTGGGCTCAGGGCACAGTGCCCACCCTTTTTGAAGCTAATTAGAGCCTCAAGCTCTAATCATGTGCTTCAAAAAAAAAAACATGCATCCGGTGCCCTGCATGGAGATTAGGAGCCTGGTGCATGGATTAGAGGAATGGCGCCCCTGCACCCCTAATGAGCGGGCCGCCACTGATTGAAAATAAGATTTGTCTATGCTGTTTGGACAATCTGACATAAATATGGCATCTCTAAAATACAGAGTATATAATAAAGAATGCGTAAATTATGTGGACTAGACAGGGCCACTGTCAGCTCCTCTGTATAAACATAAAAAGATAAAACGTGGCATTACAGCTAGTTTATGTTATCATAATGGAAGAGCCTATTTAGGTCCTATGTTAAAGTAGAACTATAAACAAAACTTTTTTTTTTTCATTTTGGATAGAGCAAGGGAGGGTTATAACCCCTGTCAATTTTTTTCACCATCTGTGTTCCATGGCGGAGATTTCCTTTCACTTCCGGTCCCATAGCCAAACAGGAAGTGGGAAGAAACCCCTGCAAATTAAGGGAATTACTTGGAGACCTCCAGGTCACCAGAACTAGCGTGCCCATTGGAAGATTTCCCATCTATTACTTTTCTGGGAACAACCCAACATTTGGGGATTTTCTCTTACTTTCACTTTCAATGATAATGGTAAACAGGACAAATAGAGTGGGGGAATCTCCCTAACGGGGCACTGACAGCAATAAAAACTGACATCTATCCAAAACTAGATAAGCAAGTTTTGTCTTTAGTTATACTTTAAATTGGTTCAGTAACTGCCTGATGTGTTGTGTTTTGAAAAAGGTGGAGGGGCCCGTGGTCACATGATTTATACATCAATCAGTCATACTGTTGAAAACAATGTCCCAGTAAGCATTCTATCCAGACAAAGACAGCAACGGTAACTAAAAAAAACTCGGTTATCTTTGTGAAAATGTTTTCACATTTTTTTCTATATAGCATAAAATAAGAACCCAGGGGTGATTAAATACCACCAAAAAAGAGCTCTATCTGTCTCAAAAATTATAAAAAAAATTAATTTGGGTACAGTTTTGCATGCCTGAGTAATTGTCATTCAAAGTGTAACACTGAAAACTGAATAGAGGCCTCGGCAGGAGGGAGTTGAAAGTGTCCGCTCTTGAGGTGGTTAACCACTTCAGCTCTGGAAAGATTTTACCCCTTTCATGACCAGGGCATTTTTTGCTATCTGGCACTGCGCAACTTTAACTGATAATTGCGCGGTCTCCCACAAATAGAGCTTTCTTTTGGTCATATTTAATCACCACTGGGGTTTTTTTTATTATATAAATGAAAAAAGATTGAAAATTAAAAAAAAAAACAATATTTTCTAATTTCTGCTATAAAACATATCCAATACAAAATCCAAAAAAAAAACTAATTTCTTCATAAATTTAGGCCACAGTGTATTCTGCTATATGTCTTTGGAAAAAAAAATCCCAATAAGTGTATACTGATTGGTTAGCATGAAAGTTATAACGTCTACAAACTATGGTATATACAGTATACTGGAATTTCTATTTATTTCGTTTTTAATGCTAGCAATGGTGGTGATCAGCGGCTTATAGTGGGACTGTGATAGTGCGACGGACAAATCTGACACTAACTGATACTGGGTGGGATCTGACTAAATGACACTGACATCACCAGTGACACTAATATAGTGATCAGTGCTAATACTATACACTGTCACTGTACTAATTACACTGCCTGGGAAGGGGTTAACATCTACGGTTAACTGTGTACCTAACAATGTGTAATGTGTAATTATTTCCATTCTTCTGATTACATTAACGCATATATCTTAAAATAAAGTTAGAAGACTGTGACCTGCCTTTAAGGTTATTCTGTCTGCCTGTGTATTGGGTTTGCTTTACACCTTTGAGTCCGTGTATAGATCCGTCTGACACATAGCAGGCCCATGTAGAGGCTAACATAATGTGGAAGCAGCTGAATTGTAACATACACGGTGTACCCTGAACCCTGCCATTCTGCCATCTTCACTGCTGCTCTAGTACCAGTCCCTAAGGAGACCTGTAAACCTTCAACTGCTCAGTAATTAGCGGTGCAGCAGAGACATCTCAGCACTTTGTTCTACGGCTCAGCTGGCTATGATGCTCATCATTATCTGTGTAGAGGGTGAAGGGATGCCCTGGAAAGCAAAACCTCAGAAAATGCAGTATACAGTGATGATCTATAGTACACCTCCCTCTTATAGGTAACCCATGAATTTGATTTGAAATAATTTAAGTAGATATATAGGTATATAATGAGGCAAAACTATAAAACACCTCCTCATTCAATAATCCTCCCAGAATGTGTGAACAATCAAATAAGAGTAAATTGTGGTAGGTGTGAGGTTACCACAAACAGGGACACTACAATTGGGTCCCAGGCAATGCTGTGATCTTTAGTACACCTCTCTCTTTTGAGTATGTCCTGTGAACAACCCTCGTATATGATATGAAATACTATGTAAAGGTGTATAGTAAACTAAAGCTATAGAACACCTCCCCATACAATAATCCCCCCAGGATATGTGATCAATCAAATATAAAGCAAAACAAAAAGTTACTCCTAAGGCCTCATACACATGGGCGTTTTATAATAAATAAGCAAAACGCCAGGTCCGAAGTTTTTTAAAAAATCTGCGTTTTTTGCGGCGTTTTGCATCGGCGTTAGCGAGCGTTAGTGAGCGGCGGCGTCAATAGGCGTTTTTTAAAAAAAAATCAGTCCTCTGCTATTTTTCAACCTAAAAACGCCGGCGTCAAAAAACGCTTGTTAACGCCGGTACGGCGTTAGCAAGCGTTTTTGAGCGTTTTGCCAATTGGCGTCAAAAAACGCTACAGCTACAGAACGCGATGGTCCCGCGTTCTAAAAACAGCTCACTAACGCCGACGCCCTCTACTGCTCACTAACGCCGGCGTTTTTAGAAGGCCATTGAATAACATGGAGAGCTGCAAAAAACGCCTACAAACGCCGGTGTGCAAAACGCCCGTGTGTATGAGGCCTAATACTTATCCCCTCCTTTAGGGGCTATCAGCAATGCTCACAAGTATATGCTGTGGATATCTTAGTGCTTAGTAGTAAAGTGCTATAGTGACAAAAAACATGAATTCATTCGTAAATAAAAATAATATACACTTACATAAAGATGCATGATCCATATTAATAAATTACATTAAAGATCAAAAGTTCATAAGTCCACATGGAAAGTCTTCAGAAGCCATGCATCTGGTGCTCTTTCCTAGGTCATATTATACATGCTATATCCTTATGGTGAAAAGTGCTTCCACTCGTGCCCCCCCCCCCCCCAGAACCGCACTTACCAGAAAATATGAGGTTAGAAGGCACTGTAAGTATACAACCAGGGTCCTTAGTACTGGTGTAGGTTTCTCCTCCCTCCTTTCCTTGATCTTCTATACATACATCTATGGTGGGCTCATGTAGAGTAAACAGACAGAGGCAAACCATATAGTGTAAATCCATATAAATGTATTGGTTAAAAACATTTAAAAATGCGCTTATACTTTAGCAAGAAGTAAGAAGCGTGTAAAACGTGCGGCTGCTCCTGATGACATCATATCGGCGAAACACGTAGGGAAGAGCCTCTTGCATCATTATGTCACTTCTGGTTTTCGGTCCATCGAACGCAGGGTGTCCCGGACACATTGTTTTACATGGAGGACAGTCCCTCCAAATAAGGGACAGGTGGGAGCTTTGGTCACAGGGAGTAATAAAAGCTGTTTCTTGCTACAGGAACATTGTACTGGGACATGCTCTAGAGCAGTGGTTCTCAACTCCTGTCCTCAGGACCCACTAACAGGCCAGGTTTGCAAAATAACTGAAATACATCACAGGTGATATCATTTGCTTCAGTGATTGCAGTATTCTAGTCTGCATTTCCCCAAGGTAACACTTAAAATCTGGCCTGTTAGTGGGTCCTGAGGACCGGAGTTGAGAACCACTGCTCTGGAGTATTGTTTCTCAGCCAGGATTCTGTGTAACCCTAGGGTTCCTCCTAAGCAATTTCTGACCTCAGATAATAACCACTGACACCAATGATCTTTTTGGCTACCTGTACAGGGACATTCTACCTAATATCCTTCAATGTAAGGAGCATTCTTCCAAATGACCATCAAGTGAGCTGTAGATATAGTAATTATTAGCAGGGGATGCCTGAGACCGAAAATGTATTTCAAGGGTTCCTCCATGCTAAAAAGATTGAGAAAGGCTGCTCTAGTGGAAGAAAGGGAGGTTTGGATTTGGATCATGTCATCCTTTAACCACTTTAAGACCGCCACAGATGTACTGCGGCAAGGCAGCTCTATTGCGCAAATCGCCGTACCGGTATGGAGCCGATGCGCGTGGCCGCCGGCCGTGATATCCGCCAGTCACTCGCAATCACGGTACAGAGAGGCAGAATGGGGATCTGCCTATGTAAACAAGGCAGTTCCCCGTTCTGACAGGGGAGTAGAGAGAGATTGTCTGTTCTCAGTGATCAGGAACAGCGATCTCTCTGTAGTCCTTATCAGTCCACTCCCCTTCCAGTTAGAAAGCACCTCCCTAGGAAACACTTAATCTTTTGATCGCCCCTGGTGTTAACCCCCTTTCCTGCCAGTGTCATTTATACAGTGATCAGTGCATTTTTATAGCACTGATCACTGTATTGGTGTCACTGGTCCCCAAAAAGTGTCACTTAGGGTAAGATTTGTCCTCTGCAATGTCGCAGTCCCGCTAAAAATCGCAGATCGCCGCCATTACCAGTAAAAATAATTTAAAAAATGAACAGTCCCTAAATCTATCCCCTATTTTGTAGACTCTATAACTTTTGCGCAAACCAATCAATATACGCTTATTCGGATTGTTTTTACCAAAAATATGCAGAAGAATATATATCGGCCTAAACTGATGAATAAATTAGTTTTTTTATATTTTGTTTTTGGATATGTATTATAGCAAAAAGTAAAAAATATTGGGTTTTTTGTGTTTTCTTTTGTTTATAGTGCAAAAAAATAAAAACCGCAGAGGTGATCAAATACCACAAATGAAAGCTCTATTTGTGGGAATAAAAGGACATCCATTTTATTTGGGTACAATGTCGCACATTTGCGCAATTTTCGGTTAAAGTAACGCAGTGCTGTATCGCAAAAAATGGCCTGGTCATTAAGGAGGTACATCCCATTAAACCGATTGTGGAACCTTCAGGGAACAGACCTGATGGTAGATTATGACCACATGCTCTTCACCTCTCTGCGCAAAGTGAGCACAGATACACCAAACGTGCCATATCCACACCTTTGACGGCTCATCTCACTTCAACCAAAGAACAAACATTTGCTGTTTTTGCAGACACATTTTGTGGATTGTGATCGACCGTTCAGCAAGAAGGAAAAACATAACATTAAAGTATTGAGCTGGTTCTGCTTTATAAATTCAATCAAATGTGGATAAGCCTTTATGAGAGCTGCGAGTGTTTCTGTATTTTATTTCTGTTTGTTACAGTAGCTGCTCAATATCTCTTTATTAAAGCAATATTTTTCACCGAAATTGCCACCAGCAGATATTACTGTCTCGCAGGGATCTACCTGTCTGGTTTTCACTTAGACATGGGATACCCTATACAGTAAATGCTAAAAATGCTTTCCATTCTGGAGAAAACTAAGGTGATTGCGTTATATTATATAATGATATGCTCTGTAGTGTAATATATATATACATATATATATATATATATATATATATATATTCTGTATATATAACTGAACTGCACACCGGCCTCCAATTTGCGGCCTTGAACCTAACCTAGTCACCTTCAAAGCCAGCCTATGAGTTACAGTAAACTAAAATGTGTAGTAGCTGAGCTTTCTTGTACCCATCTGGATAATATTAAGAAATTAGCTGGCAATCAGGAGATTCGTTTTTATGTAAAGTCAATGAAAAAGGTGATTCAGAATGTATTTTTTCTTTTTTGTGTGTTCTGTTGAATCCTAGAGACACAAGTGAGATAAATGTTTCCAACGCAAGGAGAAATCTCTTAGACCAGGGGTGTCAAACTCAAGCATTATGGTTGCCCTCAAAGGGCCGGTTGTATCTGTAAGACTATATACATTTTTCTTTTTTATTTCAGAGAATAAGCTCTTTGCAGGGAGATCAATGGTCGGCATCTGTGCATCGGGGCACAGATGGGGATCACAGTGCAGCTTTCTATGTTATGCCCCATCCTACATTGCGTCTGCATCTCTCTTGTCCCTGCCCTGAGTGCAGGGCAGGCAGGGATCTGTGAGAGCTGCCTAGAGGAAAGCTGCCCTTGTAAAAACAGAAGGTTCCTGGTTACAAGTGACAGTGGTGAGTGGGGAGCGCACTGCAAGAGCCGCCATGTTGCGGCAAAAAAAAGTAATGGGTATAAGGGCCACATGAAATGGCCTGGTGGACCAAACTCATCCTGTGGGCCTTGTGTTTGACACATGTATTTTAGACAGTTGTCGTTGGATTAGACATTATTGAGTTTTCCCTTACCTCCTGTCCTGATTATAGTGGTCACCTGAACATTTAGAGGGGGTAAAAAATCATACCATACATATACCTCAAAAGTAATATTCTCAAAATAGTTGCACGGCCAATGCTAGTGATGTTATAGTAAGGGTGAAAAAAGACCAGCCTTTGACTGCCATGGGCCTTTCTCAACCCTTCTACCCAATGGGGACATAGACGGCAATCAAAACCTTACAGGGGAAACAAGTGAATCTACCAATATCTCACCTTAACCATGCCAAAACACCCCACCATTGGGGAGGAAAAACTATTCTTACCATGTCGTCTTCAACTTCACAGGAAAGTATAAGGCTCATTGAGGATTTGAATATTACACTGCTGGATGTACTGTGTAACCTTTGAAACCTGTTGGAACTAAATAATTCCACTGCTCAAAAAAGCTTGAACTATTCTAATAAAACACCTTAATTTTGGGGGGAGAAAAAAAGCTAGCATGGATTTCAACACTTTCCCATGCTATCCAAAAAAAACAGAACATTTGGCTTTGAACCAGTGTTAATTTTGGCAGCAAATTTCGATTTAGTTTTAGTCTTCTGCAATTGTTTTAGTTTTAGTCATATTTCGTCTACTAAATCTCCAGGACATTTTAGTTGACCAAAATCATTTTAGTCGTCTAAAACTCATTTTAGTCGTCTAAAATCGAATGGGTATAGTTAAATTGTAATGCATTATTTAAGCATTTCTCTACAATTTCCAAACTCTTTATATACTGCTGGAGTGAAAAATCGAATATGTTATTATTTATGGTATTGAGGTAGGAACATGCACTACAGACTGGTGTTAATTTTGACATAAAATTTCAATTTAGTTTTAGACTTAGTCTTTTAACTAAAATGGCATTTTAGTTTTAGTTCCATTTTAGTTTTTTGACTAAAATGCCATTTTAGTTTTAATTGTATTTTACTCATCTCAATTGTTTTCGTTTTATTCGTATTTTAGTCGACTAAAATGGTATTAAGTTAGTTGACTGAAATGTTTTGGTTGGTTTTAGTCGACAAAATGAACACTGCTTTGAACTATTGTTATGGCACTAGGTATAAAGATTTTGAGCTCTTTATACAATTTTGGGAAGCTGTCCATTAATATATATTTATATGGGGCTGGTGACCCTGCTCTCTTCCACCCAGTTGCCTAGTTTAACAACAGAGCTCCTATAGATCCAGAAGAGCGTGGAATGCAAAGAACAAAGGGAAAGCCGTAATATCAGGGAATTAGACAAATGTGAAATTCTGCTTTTGTTTCTATTGATAAAAATAGTGCTAAATAGGAATAATTACCCCTTCTTTATACAAATCAGCAAGGGGTTCCTAAAAACGGATAGCAAAATGTTATTTTTAACACAATAGCCACAAAAGCTTAGTTTAGTATGTTCAAGAATAGATCTGCAGTTGATTGTCATGATTACACTCTCCACAGCTGGTTCCTGGATGCCATGTAGTTAATGCCATGCAGAAACCCTGGCAGTTATTATTAGGCTATCTAGAGGGTGTTTGCTTGCACTGACCCAGGATTATATAACTCACATATAACTTTTAGATGCTGGCATACTACTAAAAATATGTTTGCGTTTATAGTGTGCCTAAAATGTATTCACCTTCTTTGTCAGAAAATATTGAATCACTGTGAATTTAATTTTTGCTTTTTGTGTTTGCTTTTTTTTCATTGATTAACACAAATATGATTTTTAATATAAAAGAGAAAAAATCTCTGAAAAGTGATTTAGATTAATTACAATTTAAAAAAACACAAATTAGCTGACTGCATAAGTATACACATATAGCAAAAAGAGATGTCCGGCACAAATATAAATGTTCCATAGCTTAACTTTGTTAGAACAGTACTAAATCAACGCGTTTCTACTTTACAGGGCCTTAGTTATAGGATTGTGAGACACATAGACACCTTTTGAAAGTAACCACCTGTTGTGTGACCTTGATCACTATTGATCACATGCATTAAGCAACTCTCAATAAACAATGTTAAACCAAGCAAATAAAGCACAGAGAGACTATCTCAGGTAGGTGACAACAAGACCTTTAACGTAACAAATATCCAAGGCCAAATCAGTTTCAAAAATAAATTAATGTCCCACCTGTACAACCAAGTTCTACTTTTATTTTTACATTTCAATCAGTAAATAAGGACTTTGATAACATGGATCTCTGCAACTGAAAACCTACAGCCTTTCTTTGTTTGTGGATCCACATATAATATGAGAATTTTTATCTTTAAGCCAACCAAGTCATTGGTGTCAAAGGTAGGTACACTTATCAAATGCTTAGTTTTGTCGGGATTAACATTAAACTAGTTTAACTCCTTCTTAGATCTAGATGTTGCTTGTTTCTTCTCCTTCTCTGCTAACCAGCTAGGATATCCTCTGGCTTTTAAGTGTAAAATGATGGCATCGGCCTCCTTCTCAACGTTTTAAGTGGAAGAACATTTTTCAGAGAGCTACAAAAAACCCTCCAGTTTAAAGATAGCCTTAATCATGTGGGTTGGATGACAATTATTGGCTCTCAAAATGGAACTGCCAGCTGTTGGTTTATAAAAGGTAGAGGTGTTAACAACCCCAGAGATGGTATTACTGTTATCCCTTGTTAAGGTAAGGTCCAGGAAATGTAATAGTAAAATTACTCCAATTGGACATGAATGGCAAATTCAATTTATTATCATCAATGCACTGTGTAGCAGAAATTGCGGGACATCATCCTCAGAACCACTCTAGATCATCAGAAGGTTGCCATTGAAATGAACATAACTCAACATTAAATCTCCAAATGGATTATTACCTGCAAATTGCCCCCATATAAAAGTTGGCAACTAAGGGTAGGGCCAGATTTCTAAGGGGGCAAAGGGGGAAATTGCCCCCCCCCCCCCCAGAAGGGAGCATTATTCTCTGAAAAATGGTTTTTTAAAACTATATTTTTGACAAATCTGTTTACATCCCAAAGTGTATCAGACATTAAAGTGATATGTGGGAGAAAATGACAGTCCATTTGAAAAAATTGCAATCTTGTTTTTATCTAGATCTTTCAAGCTGGTAGTAGGTGGTGTACATTTGTATATTGTTACTACACTCACGGGGGAATCTTTAGACCGGGATGGGAATCAACGGTTGAAAAT
>BLSH010253532.1:1180033-1201726 GCA_018402905.1 Glandirana rugosa | reverse complement strand
TCATGCTTTCATCCCACTTACATTTGTTCCTCTGCGAAAAATCGGAGTGAAGTTTATTGCCGACCGAGAGGTCGTAACTGCGTTTCTATAAAACGCAGTAAGCCAGCCTGCAATATAAATGCAAAACCAACCCTGAACAATCTAAGGTCAAAAGTGTTGCATTGTTATCAAGAAGCAGCTAAATTAGAACGACTCTTATTGTCTCGTGTTTCACAAATGTGCTGACTGCTCCAACACCTTCACGAATAATGCTAGCCTCCAGCTAGATGATATTGGGTGAAATATATTGTAGCAATAATTCATAGTAATGGGAATTCAATATCCACCATGTGTTGCTTTCTGAGATTAGAAGTGGGCGAAGACCGTTGTGTTCTAAACGCATTAAAAAGACATTAGCAAATTAGATTCAATTGCACCTCACAGTGGATTTCCAGCAAAAATAATTTAAGCTGAGCGAGTCGGAGGGCCGGTGCCTCGCGGTGTCCGTCCGCGACGGTCCCTGACAGTCGCTTCTCCCGCTGACTCTGCGTCATTGATCTGACTTATGGCTTTCATAAATGCAATCGTCTGCTAAATGAATGAGCTTATTACTACGCTATGACTTTTTAAACAGTGCTGGTGATAAATGGCTTCCCTTCAAACAGTAATGAACTCTTATACATTTTAAACATTAGATTTTAATAACTTTCTTCTGCTATTCATCCTAACAACTTCCTGTTTGTAATATTTTTCTTTCGGTGGACGGTGATGCATGGCAGGGCCATTTATATCCCGGTACATTATGCTGTTCTGCTAATTCGGAATACAGCCATTAGGTACCTTCTGCTATATCAAACTCCTTTGTCTTTGGCGAGGTGCAGTGTCTGCAGATCCTTGGGTCTTTTGGTTGGCTGTTGCAGAGTTGTTGAGAGCTTTTTATGTCGGGGAATCCAGCAAATTCATATTTATGAAAAGATCAATAAGCCAAGGTAACACAATTTAAAGGGTCTGTCTATTTATAAGTGATATTTTAGCTACAGGTGGACAGCGGTGCACTGAGTTATCCACTGACTCCAGTGGGGAGATCTCAGTTACTGGCCCTTTTTATACCTTCCTTGTAGAATTGGATGTTCCTGCCAACATTAGAAGGCTAGATAGGTGGAGAATTGTATAGAATAATAGCTATTCTGCCACTGAAGGAGAAGGGGATTTATTCAATTTTCTAGTCAATACTTTTTTTTTTTTTTAAACACACATGCCTTTCCACCATACCCTCTGCACTCCTCTCATGTACACACTGCCCACCACCATACCCTTTGACAATGGCCACTGCCATACCCTCTGAACTCCTCTCCTGCACACACTGCTCACAATCATGCCATCTGAATTCCTCTCCTGCACACATTGCCCACTATCATAGACATCTGTATGGATACATTCAGTCCTGAGATTTACATAGCTCTGCCACAGAGCACAGCAAGGATGGTTGCCTTGCTTTCTCTGATACAAAAAAAAAGGAATACAGGGGTGCCATCTCCCTACCCCTAGCATGGTCAATAAAAGAACAGTACCAAACTTCTGGGGTCATCTCTCTGCTCAGTGTGCTCTCTCCTCCTATCAGCTTGCTCCTTTACGGCACATTTACATGCAGCTCCTGTGATTGGCTCCTGGTGTACTCCTGTACAAGGGATTTAAAGAGACTGAGACATCCCATAGAGTTGAATGGGACATTCCTCTAGCAGTAAGGCTATATCCTATCCAAGTCTATGGGACATGGGTGTTTTCAATCCGACGCTGGGTTGTCTTGCTGCAGATCAGAGTGGGAGTCTAGAGCTCTGGGTAAAGAAGGAAAGAAGGATCTGCTAGGGAACTAGGATACTAAGGAGCTAGGGGGTGGAGGAAATTTTCAAAAAGGTGAACTTGTATTTGTTTTTTACATTTTTTTTTTTTTTTTTTTAATAAAGCGCTAGATTTTTACCGGTTGGGCTACAGAAAGCACAAAGAGGTGAACTTGTACCATAATGATTTTTTAATGAATACAGAGCTGCATTAATCTATCTATCTTTTATATCTGCCTGGTGGTCAGCTTTAAAACTTTGAGATTTGTTTTGAAATAAGACTGAAAGTGCTCCATAATCTCTCTGAGGCTCAAGTCTCAAGTGTATAACTACCTAAAGCAAAGTACCCCAGGAAATTACTTAAAAATTGGGTGCGGCTGCCAGCATGAGAGCATTTAAGTTGTTTTTGAGAGAGGTACGAGGGCTCCCCATGCCCCCTTTAAGACACTTAAACTAATAAGCTACTTTTTGCATACCATGGGCACCTAGAAAAAAAAAACATGCACTGTAGTATAACAGTATGAATATTCACTGAGACCTACGGCTATGTGTTTTATTATGGATGAGAATATGCTGAATATTTAATAGGCTGCTGGGTGGCCAGTCATGAAGATGAAATGCATATTAATTATCCCATTAACAAATTCCAGAGCTGAAGTTGATTAAGGTGAACAGTAGGACAGTAAATTACAAGCCATGGTCCTTCTCACTATTTATGACTTCTATCTACTGCCTGCATTTATATCTCATTTGAATATTGTGGCCGTCAGCATTGCTCATACCTAGTGCTGCACTCCAGTGCTAAGATACAATATCCCAGTCTAAAAAAAAAAACAAAAAATACCAGCTTATTTGGTGAATATATGAAAACACACTTTAGTTTGATTTTATTTTCCTTTAAATGTGCTGATTTTTTTTTTCTACCTTTACTTTCACATACCTAAAATTTGTAAGCTGGAAGTTTAAAAGCAGACTTACAGAGGGAATTGTGCTAAAGCTGGTGGATATGGAAGGAGGTACTCAAGAGTCACCAGTGATGTTCATGAGGGAAGAGTGGAGGGATTTCAGTAAAATTACTGATTTCGCAGTTGGTGAATTTTTGCTGAAGCGGAAACTCATTGAGCTGCTTAGGGAAAAGTTACTACTTTTTTCTTCATTTCGATTTTTTTTTAATTTGGAGGGATGGGGATGTTATTACAGTAGTACTATTAGTTTTTTTTTTTTGTGTATTTTTTATGTGTATTTAGTCATTATATGTGTCCTGTTTCTTTTTTGTTTTTGGATTACTGTGATTTTATTTCTGTAAAAAAAATGAGGCTAACAAGGAGCATTTTGTTTTTGCCAAAAATAGGTCAAGGATAATTAAAAGGACCTTCTGTATCCTTCAGGAGCTATTTAAAGCCATTGCACCCTTACAAATGACTTTAATTTCACAATCTATTTTGCTAGTGACCTTCTTAAACTTCATTGCAATTTCAGAGAAATAGGAACTCTCATTTTTGCTCTTACCTTTTTTTTTATTTGCATTCAATATTTATTAAAGTTTTTTTTATCAAAAGTCTTCATCAGGCAAAGAAAAATACAAATTGTACAAATTACAACTGGCAAAATAAAAATAGTCAAAAAAGAATATTCAAGGCTACCTGGTAGGCTGAATGGTGTCAAATAGGGTTCTCAACAATAATGTGAGGTGCCTGATAGCACATGTTGTAAAGGAAGAGATTCTTCAGACAGCCGCACTCCAGAAGATTGCCGTTTATTGATAAAAGCACAAACCATGCAATGGTACAGTCAGAGCATAACAGGAGGCATACCCCAGGTACAGAAGCTAACGCGTTTCACGTCTATATCTGACGCTTACTCATAGCTATGAAGAAGAATCTCTTCCTTTACTCCATGTTATGGCGGAGCCTGCACCCTATGGAAGTGGCTACATCTGGGGAGTGGAGCCGTGGCTTTGAGCGGGTATTGTTTTCTCTTGCCTGATAGCACATATCGCAAGGTTCAAATACAATACATAAATTTGATGAAACTCCACAAAAGAAGTGGCCACATTAACAATGAGAGTAGTGTGAACAAGAGACTCCTGAACGTGAATATGTCAAAGTTGCGTGCCATGAAAAAAAAAAAGAAAGTAAAAATTAGGGGGGAAACTCGTGGGGGAAAAGGGGAAAGCATCAAGAGCGTCACCCAGAGAAAAATTAAAGGGAGGGAAAAAGGTTACCCATCTGCCCCGCCTGACACATGACGTGCCAACTGCTTCCACAACTCCCGTGCATCTATGTTAACAGTGAGCATCATTACTGAGTGCCCCTTTCTCCACATAGTAGTAGGTGGGCCATGCCGTGTCTTCTAACCTGTGAAAAATTGCTGAAACTCAGGTGTACAGGAGTATGCAGTTCAACTGAACCACATTTTCCGGATTTTGGCCTCCATTCCTTTCAATACACTGGTCAGGCTGTCCATGTTCTTCTTGTCCTCAATATTATAAAACCAAAAAGATAGAATGGGTGGCTTACGCAATTTTTATAGTGTGTGAATATAAGAATGGGCCGGGCTGACCAAATGCTTCACAACTGATTTTTTATATACCTTCAGCGATATATTAGTGTGATGTAAAACAAAGAATGCTGGTGTGTATGGTATGGGCCAGATGGTGATATTCTGGGTAATATTATGTACTTGTTTCCAGAATGTCTGCACTGCCAAACAAGACCAGAAAACATGTAACATGCCCCCCCTTCTGCATCACACAGCCAGCAAGTTTTAGGTAGTGAAGGATATATATACGATACAGTAAGGCATGACTGCTGAGGCGCAATGGGCCTGAGCATAATCACATTGACACTATGGAACATCCCCCTTCCCCCGACCCCACATAAGAAACCACTCTTACAACCATTGGGTTGGAAAAGGCAAGGCCACAGCTTTATTAAATTCCAAAACATAACATGTGAACACTTTAAACCAGTGCCAGTCACAGTAGTACTGTGAGCACGCTTTACATTAATGCTTTGAATACCAAATGGAAGGGGAGGGGCCTGTCCTTACCATAAGTGCTGGACAGCCAGCCTACTCCCAATTTCCGATCTAGGGCATAGCCCATAACAACAACTTTTTAGTGCTGGCAAGGTCAAAAAACCGCTGCAAGCTGTGACAAACCATCCTAAGAAATGTTAAGGGCAGGAGGGTGGGTAGCTCTTCCAGCCACGTTCTTCCAAAAGGCATTCCTTGGGGCATTTCCTTTTACCCAGCTGAAGGCCCAACCCCATCCCTGTGACTTCCTCCCATGGAGTGTACCACCTCTAACTTACTCCCAACTCCTGGCCATGCCCCCAACAGTCAAGGCTCTCTTTCCCCAGTGGGACTCAAGAGGCCTTTGTTTGCTCATAACTTAACCCTAAAGAAAAGAGCAGGTAATGGGCAAGGCAAGGGGCACAGAGCATGAAGAAATGAAAGGTTGTGTTTCCCTCTTTTGTTCAGCCATATAACACAGCAGGGATGTTGGAGCTACGTACATTACTTGTCTTTTTGTCAGATAAAACAGTTCCTATTTATGTTTATCTTCGTCATTAGCTCATTGGTTGTAGCTGTCCTCGCACTCTAATTTTTGTTTAGGACCCATTCACAGCAAAAAGGGATTGTTATGCTCTGTATAACTCACACCTGCTGGTAAGGGCGGTGGAATGAATTGTTACAACACATTACACTCTTTCTTTTTTTTTTTTCTATGATAAAATTATATTTTGTTTAACTTTATCCACCAAAGCGCATTGCAGTGTGGTGTAGAGCGTCACAGTGCACCGCCCTGTGTAAAATGCACCCTGTCCTACTTTTTCCAATGCACACCAACGCAGCCCATAGTGTGAGCTGAAACTACAAGACACAATGCAAATTGCCTTGTCTATGGGGTTGATTTACTAAAGTCGAATAGGCTGTGCACTTTGCAAAGTGCATTTGCACTCTGCAAATGCAGCTGCTCCAGAGCTTAGTAACTGAGCAGAAGTTCTGCTGACTTCTATCATCGAATCATGTGCAAGCAAAAATGCATTTATTTTTCATTTTCCTTGCACGTGATTGCATACTCTTGAAGCTTTGTCTTATTTACTAAGCTCTGGAGCAACTGCACATGGAGAGTGCAACTGCACAGCCTGTTTGTAAAATCAACCCTTATGTGTCAGAACTGCATTGGGCAGCAATCGTGTGTTTATGCCCTTAGTTCAAACATACCTCCCAACTTCCGAAGATGTGAAAAAGACACAACTTTAAAGTATGTATGCAGGGGATACACCTCTTCCAAGGGATACACCCCTAACAAGCCTTGAGTTATGGGAAATAGTATAGAATTTATGTACAAATACAATCACTTCAACTCACTTATGTTTATTTTATTTATTGCTATTTTTTTTATTACACTAAAGTTTGGAAATAACAAATGCAATAATTTAAAAGTAGGCCAGAAAGTTTAGTGCCATTTAACACCTGTAAGGCTCCGTTCACACAGGGGCGACTTGCGTTCCAACTTGAGTTGCCGCAAGTCACCCCAAGTCACTTGACATCTAAAATCCCATTGAAATGAATCGGAGCCGTCTTAATGTATGCTACTGAAGTGCTCTGACTTCAAAAAAAGGTTCGTGCACGACTTCAAGGCGACTTCTATCCGACTTGTGCCCATAGAAGTCAATGGAAGTCGTCTCCAAGTCAGATCCCCCATCTTAATGCAAGCAACTTTACAGTGAAAAGAATAGAATTTTATTTGGAGCAACCCCTTCCCTCCCTTCTCTGATTGGCCACAGGCAAAGTCTCCTGGCATAAGTCGTATTGTAAGTCGCCTGAATTCGCGCCAAAGTCACACTGAAAGTCGCGCTGCAATTGCCTAGCAAAGTCACACCGAAGTCGGATAGCCCCTGTGTGAACGGAGCCCAAGGCTGGGGTAACACTACCGCGCAGTCTGGTGCGTCCCTATTCACCGTTTCAGGTCCGCTTTCGTTACAAATTTTTGCCTGAATTCGGACCTGAAACAGTCCAGAAGATGCACAGGACTCCTGTGCAATTCACTCCGCAGCCATCCCAGAACTGTGTGAACCGGCTACATAGAGAGGCAGTCACAGGCTCCTGACATGCAAATTGGATGCAGCGAAAGCCGCATCCAATTTGCAATAGTGTGAACCCAGCCTAATAGTTGAACAGTACATTTTTGTAGATTTGTATATACATCTGACTTAAAAGATGGACAACTGAGCAGAAAAGAAGGACAGTGGGGTTTAGTTTCTAAAGAGGGACCTCCAAAAAAAAAGAACTCTCAATGGGCAAAATCAGATTGCTTTCAGATTTTCTGCTTTCATTTGAGTTCAATATGAACTATTTTTGAGAACATACAGATTTTATTGACATATGCATGTGACCTGCAGTCGACTATTTTCTGACCTGCATTTGGAACTCCTTTTACCCTGAATTGGACTTCCTGATCTACATTGAACCTCCATTTGACTTGCATTGAACCTCCTGCTCTGCATTGAACCTCCTTTTGACCTGCATTGGACCTCCTGCTCTGCATTGAATTTCTTTTGACCTGCATTGGACCTCCTGCTCTGCATTGAACCTCCTTTTGACCTGCACTGGACCTCCTGCTCTGCATTGAACCTCCTTTTGACCTGCATTGGACCTCCTGCTCTGCATTGAACCTCCTTTTGACCTGCATTGGACCTCCTGCTCTGCATTGAACCTCCTTTTGACCTGCATTGGGCCTCCTGCTCTGCATTGAACCTCCTTTTGACCTGCACTGGACCTCCTTCTAAACAGAATTGGACCTTCTTCTGATCCCCATTGGATCTCCTACTGATCTACCTTGGACCTCCTGCAAAGCTGCATCGTCCTTCTTCAAACTGTTTTTGCATTCCCATTGCCTTGTATGGAGGGAGAAGCAGTTCTGATATCCATTGATACAGATCTTAAGGGCTTGCAAAATTTCTTCTCTCTGTGCTTGCAGCTTCACCAGTCATATGTTACTCAATAGGGCAGGTGTGAATCTGATTTCTTACTGTGAGTTCTGTTTACTGACACTTATACATCAATGACGGGAATACTACGACTGCATTTACAAATGGGTAGCAAAAAGGGTATCCCAGGTTACACATAAAAGGGAGTAAGCTGCTTGAGGGCACCAGCTGAATGAATACCAAAGCCCTGAGGATGTAGGCTGTGTGTTCTGTATGTAGTTCAAGATTTTATTCTCAGTGTTGACTGGAGTGGACCTTTAAAAGCTCATGAAAAGCATAAAGTCCATAATGAAAAAGAAAGAACAAAACATAAAATAGAATACAGGACATATGGCCCATCAAGTCATCTTTGGCTTCTCAGGAGCAGTGATAATTGCTCCAAATTATGACTATGCCATTGAGATTTATTAGTACTGCATGTCGTAGGAATGAAGTATTTACTATCCACCTTGCCATTCCCCGAGAGTAAAAAAACAGCGATCACCTGGTGGAGAATAGAAGGAAAACACATTGCAGCAAGACAGGCTTCTTACCGTCTCCGTGTACAAACAGAGATGCGCCAACTCGGCAGACGAAAGGGAGAGCATAAAAATGACGGGCAAGGAGGGAGTCGTGAAATGACGACCGCGCTATATAAACAGGAACCGTCTGTTCTGCGGGAAATACCTAGCCATGTTTTATAGGAGAGATAAAAAATGAACTAATTGCAATGGCACTGTTGGAAAAAAAAATCATATATTACTACAACTGCAGATACAATAAATATGCTTATTAAAGTGCCTTTAATTAATATGATGCTGGGAATCTGCACTGCTATAAGAACAACATAAGTGTCTGTAGGATCGTTATTGTGCAGAAGTTATTCATTGTGTTTCTTTTTCAATCTTAGCAGAGGCAAGCATTTTTACTTGTTTGTTTGCCAAGTAGGCAAGTACAGTAGGGTGGCAATTAAGGAACAACTCAGTGTACTGCTAATGTTGCTGAGGCAAAATTTTAACTGCTAAGCTTCAAACAAGGTGGCTAAATACACAGATGTATGGGCTTTTTTACCCACCAAAAGATTTGCATTTCTGTCCATCCAGTCACAATATGTATACAGCTTTGTCACGCAATAGAGCCCTGTCTGGCAGGGCAGGAGACCTGATTTTTTCTGTTGCAGTTCAGTAACAATCACAGGTCCTGTCCATCCCTCAGCTTGTGACTGGACAGGGAATGGAGAAACAGCACAATAATGAGCTCATCCCTCTACCACTCTGCTCTCTCCACCTTATTCTATAGCACATCTGATTGACTCCTTGTGTTGCTTCTCAAAACCCCAGTGTGAGCTCTGTTGTACAGGGATGGCAAGAGGCTAAAAACAAAAGGAAAATGCAGGTAATTGCACAGCCTGCATTAAAAAAAATACTTTTACAGACATACAGTATTAACCACTTGCTTACCGGGCACTTAAACCCCCCTCCTGCCCGGACAAATTTTCAGTTTTCAGCACTGTCGCTCTTTCAATGACAGTTGCGCAGTCGTGCGGTGTTGTACCCAAACAAAATTGGAATCCTTTTTTTCCCCACGAATAGAGCTTTCTTTGGAGGTATTTGATCAGCTCTGTGGTTTTTATTTTTTGCGCTATAAACGCATATATAAAAAAGAGCGACAGTTTTGAAAAAAGAACAATTTTTTAAACTTTTTGCTATAATAAATATCCAAAAATAAAAAACACATTTATTCCTCAGTTTAGGCCGATATGTATTCTTCTACATATTTTTGGTAAAAAACAATGGTAATAAGCGTATTTTGATTATGTTGCGCAAAAGTTATAGCGTCTACAAACTATGGAAATTGGCTTATAGCATTTTTATTATTTTTTTAACTGGTAACGGCGGCGATCTGCGATTTTTATCGGGGCTGCGATATTGTGGCGGACATGTCTGACATTTTTGACACGTTTTTGGCACCAATGACATTTATACAGCAATCAGATCTGAAAATAGACACTGATTATTGTATAAATGTCATTGGCAGGGAAGGGGTTAACACTAAGGGGGCAGTGAAGGGGTTAAATGTGTTCCCTGTATGTGTTCTAACTGTGTGGGGGCTGGGCTAACAGGGACATAACAGATCTAACTGATCCCGATCACAGGGATCAGTAGATCTGTCATGCCCCCCCCCCCTCACAGAGCGGGGAACTGGCATATTTACATCGGCGGTTCCCCGTCCTGGCTCTCTGTAAAGAGATTGTGGGTCTCCGGCGGACAACGAGTCCGCCTGACCTGCGGGCACGCTCACGCAGAGTTCGGCAGCTGCCAGATCACGCCTAGGGGCGCTCAAAGGGGAGGACATCTATTGACGGCCTCCCGGCAGAGTAGATCCGCGCTGTAGCCGTCAGTGGACTATAGCGCGGATCTGAAGTGGTTAACGAACTCTGAGTTAATTAATGTATGTCCTTTGTATCTGCCTGGAGTTTAACTTTAAAGCAGGCCTTGCATGGAGTGTAAGCCCATTTTAAAGGTGCTTTCTACCCTATTCTAAACTTTTTAAAAAAAAAAATTAAAAGAAGAAACAATATTAGTTAATAAATGCACCTTACTCCAGACTTTGCTACAGCAGGAGGTGGTGACACCACCCCTCCTACAAGATCCCAGGGAATGCAAGTACTCCATATCTCAGCACAGTGCAATAGTGTCTAACTACCAATGAATATATATATATATATATATATATATATATATATATATATATATATACAATGCTCAAAAAAATTAGAGGAACGCTTTGAATACACATCAGATCCCAATGGGGAAAATGCCAATCGACCTCCACGGTGGCGGGCAGTGAGCACAGGGCCCGCTAGAGGATTTCGGGCTCTCAGGCCACCCTCATGAAGTCTATTTCTGATTGTTTGGTCAGCGACATTTACACCAGTGGCCTGCTTGAGGTCATTTTGCAGAGCTTTGGCAGTGCTCATCCTGTTTCTCCTTGCACAAATTTCAGATACCTTATATCTTCTAAGACCCTGTTCAGTTCTCCTAGACTAACTGCCCATCTTTAAACTGTGCTGAGAGACACAGCAAGCCTTCTGGCAATGACACGTATCGATGTTCCATCCTGGAGGAGTTGGACTGCCTGTGCAACCTCCTATAGGGTCCATGTATCACCTTGTGCTACCAGTAGTGACACTGACCCTAGCCAAATGCAAAACTAGTGAAAAACAGTCAGAAAAGATGAGTAGAGAAAAAAAATGTCAGTGGCCTTCACCTGTAAAACCATTCCTGTTTTGGAGGTAGTCTCATTGTTGCCCATCTAGTGCACCTGCTGTTAATTTCATTAACACCAAAGCACCTGTCACTGATTGGCAACCCTGCTACTTAACTGATTAGATCAATAGCCCAGGAGTTTAATTGACTTGATGCTATACTCTGATTAAATAGTGAGCAGTGCATATATACAGTATATACAATTATTTTGTCATTTTCAGTGACACCCATACATATAAAGAAGCATCTTAATACTTACCTCTTCCTGCCACCCACACCGTTGAATGCTGATCCCCAGTCACTTAAAGTGGTTTCCCAAAGTCTGCTTGCACATTTCCAGTGAGGTCTCTGGGCTTTTATATAGCTGTAAAGCCACCTGATCACTTCTATGGGCTGCGGAAATACATTGGGGTGCTATCTTGAATAACCAGCATTGCACCACACAGAGTAGCATTCTACATTACCATGCATTGCAGTTGCATTTTACCATCAGCTCAGTGCTTAGGGGTGAAAGGGACCTTAAACCTCGTACACACAATGAGAATATTGGACAAATCATCATCTGTTTTTTTTTTTTGCTCCCTTGACTCTTATCGGAAATTAAGGGGTTACTAAAGTTATGTCAATTCTTACAAGAAAAAAATACAACTTTGGAAGTGATATAATGTGTTTTAATGTATTCTGTTGTTCTTCAGCATGCAAGGTCTTGGTCTTCCGATTTTTTTTAGACAAATGATGTACGGATTAACCACTTAGCGACCACCCACCATAGATTTACTGCAGCAGGGCGGCCACTCTGCATCAGATCACATACCTGGTATGTGATCTGACAGTTCTGGGTCTGGGGCGCGTGCGTGCCACCAGCGACCCACTCCCGCTGTGGCTGGACATAGCAGGAGCCAATCAGCAGGTCCGGTGGACGCGATGTCCGCCGGGACATGTTGATTAATCATTTGTGAGAAATGTAAACAAGGCAGACCGCCGTTCTGTGAGAGGGTAGTGCTAAGCAGGAACACGGATCTTTACATTCCCCCAGGCATAGCACCCCCCCCCCCACATTTTCCTAGGGAACACGTTTAACCCCTTGATCACCCCTGATGTTAATCCCTTCCCTGCCAGTGCCATTAGTACAGTAACAGTGCATTTTTCTTCCCATCTTATCTGTTGTGTTGCAAGGGAGTGTGGGACTGGCTTTTTTGCCAATTAGGAAACTGGGTGGCAGGTTATGATCACTCTATTAGTGTCACTGGTCCCCAAAAAGTGTCAAAAGTATCAGTTAGGTGTCCGCCGCAATATTGCATCCCGCTATAAGTCGCTGATCGCCGCCATTGCTAGTAACTAATAAAAATAAAATAAAAATACCCCATAGTTTGTAGATGCTGTAACTTTTGCGTCAACCAATCAATATACATGTTTTGAGATTTATTTTTTTTTTGTGAAAATATGTAGCAGAATACATATTGGCCTAAATTGATTAAGACATTTGATTTTTTACATTTTTTTTTTGGATATGTTTTATAGCAGAAAGTAAAAAATCATTTTTTTCAAAATTGACGTTCTTATTTTGTATATAGCGGAAAAAATAAAAACCGCAGTGATGATCAAATACCACCAAAAGAAAGCTCTATTTGTGGGAAACAGAGTTGGTTGCACGACCGCACAATTGTCCGTTAAAGAAAAACAGTGCCGTATCTCAAAAAAGGGCCTGGTCATTAAGGGGGTAAACCTTCCAGAGCTGAAGTGGTTAAAAGAAAACCTTACATTCTGGTATGGTACAAGATTGTTGTGATCGGTTCTCGAAAGCTGCGTGATCAGATTATCGTACGATTGCTTTGAAAGCGGTATTTTTCGTCTGATTTTCTGATCGTCTATAGCATAATTGTTAGACAGTTTTGCTTGCTGCCATGGCTGTTCATGAGAGAGTTTATTAAATGGCTTTACATAGTAGTCTGGGTTAGTCCGGTTGGAAAAATACACAAGTCCATCTTATTCAACAAAATAGAAAAAAAAATAGAAAACCTCCATATACACAATCCTATTCCCACAGAGGAAAGCAAAAAGAAACCCTATGAAGCATGGTCCAAATTTCTCCAGCAGGGGAAAAAATCCTTCCTGAACCCAAGGAAGCATTTAGATATTTTCTGGATCAGCAATCCTTGGTGTTACTACCTATGAATGTTAATATCCAGTTATATTTTAGAACTACATCCAGCTTATGAATACAGCTTATAAACCAATCTACTGAGGTGGCCAAAACTAGATTTTGAGGCCCGGTTCACACAGGGGCGACTTGGGATCCGACTTGAGTCGCCTCAAATCGCCCCAGGTCACTTGACATAAGAAATCCCATTGAAGTGAATGGGAGCCGTCTTTATGTATGCTACTGAAGTCGCTCTGGCTTCAAGGTGACTTCAGAAGAGATTCCTGTACTACTTGGAGGCGACTTCTATCCGACTTGTGCCCATAGAATTCAATGGAAGTCGCCTCCAAGTCGTATCCCCCATCATAACCACTTGCCGACCGCCCGCCGCAGCGTGACGGCGGCAAGATGGCTCGTTATCACGAACCACCGTCACAGGACGGAGGCCACGATAACTAGCATTGAGAGCGCGCGCCGTCGGAGGCGCGCTCACTGTGTTTGGGGGGGGCCAGGGAGCGGGTAGGGCGGACTCGATCGCCGCCGGCTACCCGCGATGGCTCCCCCGCAATGAAAGAACGGAGGTCCGTATGTGTAAACACGGATCTCCGTTCTGTTGAAGGGGGAAGGGCGATGATCACAGCCTTCCTGTATATGGAAGCTGTGATCATCCCCTTTCCCCAGCTAGGGAAGCCCCCATACAGTTAGAACACGCCCAGGGAACACAGTTAACCCTTAGAGCGCCCCCTGCAGGTTATCTCCTTCACTGCCAATGGCATTTACACAGTAATCAGTGCATTTTTATAGCACTGATCGCTGTATAAATGCCAATGGTCCCAAAAAAGTGTCAAAATGGTCCGACATGTCCGCTGCAATATCGCAGTATCGCTAAAAATCGCAGATCACCGCCATTACTAGTAAAAAATTAAAAAAAAAACCCAGAAATGAATTCTCATCATCCGTAAACGCGGCAACTTTTGCGAAAAGCAATCAATAAACGCCGATTGCAATTTTTTTTACCAAAAATATGTGGAAGAATATAAATCGCCCAAAACCGATGGAAAAAAATGTTTTTTTATATATATATATTTTTTTTTTTGGATTTGTATTTTAGCAAAAAGTAAGAAATGTGGGTTTTTTTTCAAAATTGGCGCTCTTCTTTTGTTTATAGCGGCAGTCAGAAATGACGCAGAGGGGATCAAATACCACCAAAAGAAAGCTCTATTTGTGGGAAAAAAAGGACACAAATTTCATTTGGGTACAACGTCGCACGACCGCACAATTGTCAGTTAAAGCGACGCAGTGCCAAATCGCAGAGTGCTCTGGTCCTAAAGTGGGAAATCCTTCCGGAAGCGACTTTGTCAGTGAAAAGAATCAAATTTATTTTGGGGCAGCCCCCTCCCTCCCTTCTCTGATTGGCCACAGGCAAAGTCACCTGGCATAAGTCGTGTTGTAAGTCGCCTGAAGTCACCTGAAGTCGCCCTGAAAGTCGCGCTGAAGGTCACTATGAAATGGCCTAGCAAAGTCGCCCTGAAGTCGGATCGCCCCTGTGTGAACCAAGCCTGAGGGAGTCTATTCCACATTTACAAAGTACTCTATTAATCATAATAATTGTTAGAAAACCAGAGTGACCCCATTTAAAGAATGTGAGACTAGCCCCTATGTAGAGAATACCCTCATGGCATATGAACCGTATATGAAGTGTTGATCACAGAGCCACCCTGAGAATATATTGCATATCGTCGCTATGATGTGTATCTAATGGCTGTCTCATTGTGAACTTTTCAAGTCAGATAAGTGGTATAGCAGGAGGATCTGGTACACGACAATTACAGAATAAACATCTTGAGTGCTTGACTGTTATTGCTGTTACTCTTTTTATTTTTTATTTTTGTTTTATTTTACTCTGCATATTTTTTATCTTTTTTTCAGCAATCAACATCTATGTAGATAGAGTGAAAACAAAGAGTGAAAACAGCTGCGGCATATTACAGTGGTAGAAAATAGTTTTGCAGCGCTAAGCAACCCCCACCTCGATCAGGAGACATGAAAACATGCAGAGGAGGGGAGAGAAAGGAGAGATTGGAACAACAGAATCATTACGACAATTATTCAGGACACATGTAAAGAATTGAAGACACTTTACTGCAAAGAGGAGAGAGTCCTTAAAGAGAACGTAAACCCTGATGGGGTTTACTTCCTCTATGTTACCCTGCAATTTAAAATCATAGTGGGCTACTATGCTTCGCATATTAGCCCATTATGTGCCACTTCCCTGCATTGGAAGCTAGCAATGTCCAGCGAAATGTCCCCACTCCAGGCCGCGTCCATCTTCTGCCTCTCTTCCTTCTAGGGCCGTTTCTTCACTGTACATGTGCCCGATGACGTGGGCACACGCAGTACACTGTATATCTCCTAAACTGTGCAGGTTTGGGAGATATGAAGGGAACCTACAGGTAAACCTTATTATAGGCTTACCTGTAGGTTAAAGTGGTTGTCACGGGTTGACAACCACTTTAACCTCCTTGACGGTATTCCCGAGTGTGGGTCGGGGGAAGATTTTCACTGCAAATAGCGGTAACCCCGAGCCACACTCGGGATTGCATCGCTGGATCCAAGGCTGGGTTACTTACCTTGTCCCCTGGATCCAGCGATGTCCCCCTGTTGTGTCAGCGGGCTGTGTCTTCTGCCCGATGCCTCTGTGTGCCGGGCTCCGTTCCCTGCGAGCGTCGTGTTGCATGGGGCGGAGCCTGGCGGGAAATTCAAAAAGTGAAACACACACAGCACATACAGTACACTGTAATCTGTAAGATTGTATTATTGTATGAAATCATTTCACATCCCCTTTGTCCCTAGTGATTTGCCCAGTGCCCTGCATGCACTTTTATATTATATAGGTCATTCTTTCTGCCTGGAAACATGAGAATGTCCATGGCATAAAAAAAGCATCCCTTTACGTCAAAAGCGGTTTTTGATCAGTTAGAAAACAGCGATAGTAAATAAGAATCATTTGCAGAATTGAGTGATAATGATTTTTGGGGAAATTTATCATCAGACACTGAAAGTGACGACAGCGACAATTCTGCAAATGAGCAATTTCAGTGTTTTGACTAGATTACATTATTGAATATGTATTTTATTATTATATTATTATTTTTGATAATTATTTATAGTTATTTATTATATTATAATTTTTTCATATATATTATAATTTATGATTTTGTTATTTCAAACTTTATCATACCCGGAATGTCTACTAGACTCTTGTCTAAAGTGAGTTATTCCTAAGAATTACAGGCCTACAATATAAAACAACAAATTTCTATGCAAAAAAATGTACCATTTTGAGATGCAAAAATCTGACATAATCATACCGCCAGGGAGGTTAAAGAGGACCTGTACTGTGGAAGCTGTAGAAAAGCTGGCAGAGGGCAAATGACTAGTCACCAGTACTGCCTGTGGTCTCCCCGCTGCTGATCTGTTCCACATTACTGACTTAACGCACCATGTTCTGCACTGTGGGGTTGATTTACTAAAACTGGAGAGTGCAAGATCTGCTGCAGCTCCACATAGAAACCAATCAGCTTCCAGGTTTTATTTTCAAAGCTTAATTGAACAAGCTGAAGTTAGAAGCTGATTGGCTACCATGCACAGCTGCACCTGATTTTTCACGCTCTCTAGTTTTAGTAAATCAACCCTTGTGTATCTGAGTGGAGGTGGCCATCTTGATACAGGAGCAGGGCTTTGCTTCCTCATGTCAATGCGCCCCCCCCCCCCCCCGATGAGGAAAGGTGGGGTTTGCACAGATCCAGAGAAGAAGTAGAAGAAGGGAAATGTTTGCACTGCAAGTCTTCAGGTATGGCTTCCTTTCTAGTATGCTAGTGATATCATCAAATCTCATGAGAGGTAGCAGTGCCTTAGATTAGCGGTTTTCAACCAGTGGTCCATGGACCACTGATGGTCCACGAGAAAATGTTGGTGATCCCCAGGGGTTCTGCCACATATCAACATTGTGGCAGATGTATACCACCCAATGTTGTTTCCAGTGTTGTTCTCAATGCGCGCTTAGGCTGGATTCACACTAGTCCGACAAATGGACCGACATTGTGAGCACAAGTCACATTACATCATCAAATCAATGATTCCCTATGAGAGTCATATTAACTGGTCCGACAAAAGTCGGACTGACTTTGAAAAAGGTTCCTGTACTACTTTTGTCCGACTTTGATCCTACTTTGACCCATTGAATATCATTTAAGTCAGATCAAAGTCTGTGCTCTGGGGATCTTGAAGGGGAACTCCACACCAAAAAAAAAAAAAAATGGCATGGGTTCCCCCTCCAAGAGCATACCAGGCCTTTTGGTCTGGTATGGATTTTAAGGGGAACCACACGCCAAAATGTAAAAAAAAAATGGTGTGGGGTCCCCCCCCAAAATCCATACCAGGCCCTTATCCGAGAACGCAGCCTGGCAGGTCAGGAAAGGGGGTGGGGACGAGCGAGCTCCGCTCCTGAACCATACCAGGCAGATTGCCCTCAACATAGGGGGATGGATGCTTTGGGGTGGGGGGGCCCAAAGGGGTTGATTTATTAGAACTGGAGAGTGCGCAATCTGGTGCAGCTGTGCATGGTACCCAATCAGCTTCTAATTTCAGCTTGTTTAATTAAGCTTTGACGAAAAAAACCTGGAAGCTGATTGGTTTCTATGCAGAGCTTCACCGGATTTTGCACTCTCCAGTTTTAGTAAATACCCCACCACACACACATAGTGAACATTTAATTATTAGGCTATATCTACCTGATCTTCTATGTGTCGTCTATGGTGCATATGCCTAGAGGGCGCGCTGGTCGTGTAGATCAGTTTTGAAAAAAGGTTGTGTGAGGCCACATTGAGAAGATCCACAGAGGTCATGGTTTAGGCAAGTATAGCGTAATAGCAAAATGTATATTGGGAGCTAGGTCATAAAATGATAAGTTCATTTAACCTCTTACACATGGGTTCTTTGGATTTTTCTTTTGGAGCTACTGGAACAAATGCAGACACTGCAGTCAGGGCTTTCGAATATCAAAGAAGACCCTCTCCTGTTGGCATTTCCATGCCAATAAGATGAATCTGCAGACCATAACACCTGCTAAATATGGAGAAGTTGATAGGCAATATGACAAGGACTATAGGACTACAAACATGTGTTTTGCAAAAAGGTTGTCACTAAATGGCATTTTTCTTCTGTCCTAAAGTCAGGAGGTATGTCATCTACTCTTTAGGCACATTTACCCGTTTAAATTTGATTAGGTTTGTTTGCTGATACAGACTAATAAGGCATGGCTATGGAATAGCCTACTCCATCAGGCTGAAGTCACCGTGACAGCTCCCGAGATTCAATTGCAAATCAGATGAAATGGTATCATGTAATAGCATGTGAGAGATAAGGGCTGAGAACATAGGGGGGTTATCAATGTCCTCTGGCGAGCTGTCACAACACACTATTTCCAGCATTATCACTTGATCTTGTCTGAGCCCTGTAATGTTCAGTGATAAAATGATACACCCATATGGAATGCCGCACAGGTCAGCTCTAAATGGATACAGTGGGTCGGAATTTTCATTTGTATGGTAATGAACACAGCAAACGTACCATGATTTATGGGAGGGGAGAATTATGGGAACTAAGCAGAAAAAAGGCCTAGCCCTTTGCAATGTGGTGCTTATGAAAGAGAATGCCTATCCTGTTGTAGAAAATGAGATCTTGTAAACCAGCAATTTTGTCATCTTATTTTCTGTCACTAGTGTGCATGGTTCCTGGAATGGAGGAAAATCATTTGATTGTTGTGGAGATAATGACATACATACTAACAATCACAGACATTGCATGTTCACCTCTTGTGTGCTGCTGTATATCTGGAGTTCAGGTAAAATGAGCTCTATCTAAAATTGTCCACAACTCATAGACATCCAAATATGATTTACATTTACCTAAGTCCCTTCCAATTTGTATGGTATTTCATGGCTCAGTCGAGCAATCTATCTGCTCTTCCCTTTCAGATTCAAATTTCTCAAATGAGATGGGCTAAGGTGAAGTGGTTGCCATGAAAGGCACACAAATATTTTTTAAACATTTTTTTATAGACAATCATAACTACTCCACTATTAATTGTAGAACTTCAGGCTTATTCAGGCTCTTTAGGCTTCGAGGAAGAGGCATCCATGTTTGAAGCTGTAAAAACTTTGCTACATGGCACCCATGAATGCCAAAGATACATATGTGAGTTTGGGGTGGAGGAACTTGACTGGTCTGCACAGAGTCCTGACGTCAACCCAATAGAACACCTTTGGGATGAATTAGAGTGGAGACTGTGAGCCAGGCCTTCTCATCCACATCAGTGCCTGACCTTACAAATGTGCTTCTGGAAGATTGGTCAAACATTCCCATAGACACTCCTAATCTTTGTGGACAGCCTTCCCAGAAGAGTTGAAGCTGTTATAGTTGCAAAGGGTAGGCCAACTCATTATTGAAAAGAAATCAGTACCTGAGTGCAGTGCTTCAAATGATGTCTAAACCTGTGTAATTACTTTCACTTATGCATACAAATGTTAAGCAAATACATTAACAAACATACTTCATAAATGCAAATATGATCATATGTGCAAGTAAGTACCAGAATAATTACAGAATACCAAGTATTACAGTATACCAAGTAAGTACCAGAATAATATTACAGAGAAGTGCTCATGTGCATAGAAAGTCCTTTTTGCTCCACTGATAATAACGATGATTCTTCCATATAACATATATATCTCACAGTCTCAGAGTGTGCCAATATAAAATATATAAAGTAAAAAATATATAAAGTAAAAAAGTAATCCAATAAAGTGGCCTTGTGCAGAAAAAATTCAATTCAAAATGCAGGGAATCTGCTATAGAATCCTCAATCCACCACCTCTGATTTGTGCTACGAAACACCTCCACCAGATGGGTGTAAATGCTTAGAAATGTTAAGCAAATTCATTAACAGACATAATTCATAAATGCAAATATGATCATATGTGCAAATTGGTGCCAGTAAACAATATTACAGAAAAGTGCTCATGTGCATAGAAAGTCCTTTTTGTGTCACTGAAAATAATGATGATTCTTCCATATACCATATATATCTCACAGTCACACAGTGTGCCAATATAAAATATATAAAGTAAAAAAGTAGTCCAATAAAGTGGCCTTGTGCAGAGAAAAATCAATTCAAAAAGCAGGGAATCTGCTATGGAATCCTCAATCCACCACCTCTGATTTGTGATACAAAACACCTCCACCATATGTGCCCTCACCTTATGGGCGTAAAATTACATGCCCATGGGCGTGAAGTACTGGTACTTACTTGCACGTATGATCATATTTGCATTTATGAAGTATGTTTGCTAATGAATTTGCATAACATTTGTATGCATAAGTGAAAGTAACTACACAGCTTTAGACATCAGTCGAAGCGCTGCACTCAGGTACTGATTTCTTTTGGGTGTTGTCCACATATGGGGATGTGAGGAGTGCTGGCAGCTGTATAGGAGTATAGGATAGCAGCTCACAAGGTTTCTCTATTACAGCTCAATATTGAACCCTACGGAGTAAGGCTGGAATGTCATTGAAGTTCATGTGCATGTAAAGGCAGGTGTCCCAATACTTTTGACAATATAGTGTATAATATGTGACACCACAAATACAGAAGTGTTGGAATTGGGACCATTGCAACTCAAAAGTTAAAAGGTGTTTTACCTTCAGGCTCTCTTGGAACTCTCCCTCCTCATTGGCTGAGACAGCAGCGGGATTCGTGTTCCGTGCACATTTCTAGCACCTTGTTCAAAATGCGATGCAGATGCGATCTTCAGTGGGTGTCATTGTTAAAGCATTTGTTACCCAAAACAGTGATTGTGCTGTGTAATTTGGCCCCATGTATACCCTAAAAAACCTGGCTGATTCTGCCTGGCTATGCCCTCCCCTCTTTAAACTGACTACAGTTCATCATGGCTGCTGAGCCCTGACACTGTGGTCAGTTTATGTGCCTCCGTCATCCGCAGGTCTCCTCTGTCCTATCCCCCGAGTCGTCGGTACTACTTGACATCAGTCAAATTTCTCCCCTCCCGTATCGGTCCGTCTTAGTCGGTCCAAAAAATCCCATATGTACCCCGGTTTAATGTGTCGTGTTAGTGACAAAACCCATTGTTTACGAAATTGTTACTGTGGGTGACTTCTAGCGTAGACGTAGCGTAAAACTTGTTCCACGATCTTTACACGTGCCTTGTGCTTAGGGCGACGACAGAGTCGGTTACTCCTCCCTCTCAAGGTTCTCTCGGACTTCCATTTTGTGGAAAATTGAAAACTCAACGTTACCAGGGTTAAGGTTGTGAAGACATAAACACCACAGTGTATAATATGTGATATAACAGTTTTCATAACCCTGTGGACGGAAATGTACGTGTACTTGAAGTTACTGTAAGGTCGGA
>BLSH010253532.1:1146535-1180023 GCA_018402905.1 Glandirana rugosa | reverse complement strand
TCAAAAGTTAAAAGGTGTTTTACCTTCAGGCTCTCTTGGAACTCTCCCTCCTCATTGGCTGAGACAGCAGCGGGATTCGTGTTCCGTGCACATTTCTAGCACCTTGTTCAAAATGCGATGCAGATGCGATCTTCAGTGGGTGTCATTGTTAAAGCATTTGTTACCCAAAACAGTGATTGTGCTGTGTAATTTGGCCCCATGTATACCCTAAAAAACCTGGCTGATTCTGCCTGGCTATGCCCTCCCCTCTTTAAACTGACTACAGTTCATCATGGCTGCTGAGCCCTGACACTGTGGTCAGTTTATGTGCCTCCGTCATCCGCAGCTCTCCTCTGTCCTATCTCCCCCCCCCCCCTTCCCTCCATGCTTGTCAGCTGTGTCCACTCCCCAGCCCTCCCCTCCTACTGCTTTCATTACTACAGTATAACCATGCAATCCCCTCTGTAAAATAACATTATGTGTCCCAGTGTCTGTGTTATGTAAAAGAGATGTCGATTCCTAGCTTATATCAGAGCGTCTCCCGGCGCTCATGTGGCTCCCTGGCTGTCTCTCCTCTCTCCACCATTCCTCACAGCTGACATCAGTGGGAGTTCTCGGCCCCTTCCGCTATAGCTGTCAGCAGCCAGGGAGAGGAGAGAGCTAAGGAGTCACGTGAGCATTGGGGGAACGCTCTGATATAAGGTAGAAATCTGCATCTTTTTTATATAACGGAGACACTGGGACACATAATGTTATTTTACAGAGGGGATTGTATGGTTATACTGTAGTGGGTTAACTTTAAGACCCCAAATGCAGGTCGCAAACGCAGTGCATTTTCCTGCACCGGATCCATGGTACAGAAGTTCCATGCAATGTGGTTGCAGTACATTTTCTAAAGTAATGAATTCATTACTTTTGGTGTGGTCCACTGAAATTCAGCCCATTCAAAATGCATGGGCTCAGATCTCGCTGCACTGCACCGCATGTGAATCATGCATCATGTGAACTGGCCATACAAAAATGCCCATACAGCCATAGCTGGAGTGCACGTGGACATAAAGTGACCGCAAAGAGCCTGCGGGAGATCAGCTCTGCTGAAATGCAGCAAAGGATTACAAAACAAAAAATGAATGTCATATAGTTTGATAAATGACAGTTTATCATTGAAAGTTGTCCTATTTTAAATCGTTTGTTAAAATAAGGCAACTTTTATAATACACAGTGCTTCACAAACTAAATGCCTTTCAACTAGAACTTAGAAAAAATGTCAAAAGTTCATGTCATTTAAATTGAGTTTAAATTTCAAGCGGAGTTCCACCCAAAAGTGGAACTTCCGCTTTAAGCACTCCTTACCGTCTGACATGCCACATTTGGCATGTAATTTTTTGGGTGGTTGGGGGAATGGGTAACCTAGTTTTGACAGGTACCAAGCTCCCACTTCCTGTTGTCGCATCCTCGCCGCCTCCTCCTCTCCCCATAGGTGACTCCTCCTCTCCCGCTAGGCGACTCCTCCTCTCCCCCTAGACGACAACTCCTCTCCCCCAGGCGACTCCTCCTCTCCCCCTAGGCGACTCCTCCTCTTCCGCTAGGTGACTGCTCCTCTCCCCCTAGGCGAATCCTCCTCTCCCCCATAGGCGACTCCTCCTCTCCCCCTAGACGACTCCTCCTCTCCCCTAGGCGACTCCTCCTCTTCCCCTAGGTGACTCCTCCTCTCCCTCTAGGCGACTACTCCTCTCCCCCCTAGGCGACTCCTCCTCTCCCCCTCCCTCTCTACTATCTTCTGGGACATGTCGCAGGTCCCAGAAGATTGCCTGGCCACTGGGAGAGCGCAGCGCGCCACGCGCATGCGCAGTGTGCACCCGGCTATGAAGCCGCAAGCTGTCACAGCCGGCACCGCAGAGAGGAGGGGGAGAGGAGCGAGGCTTCGGGCGGCCGCATTGCTGGACCGCGTGACAGGTGAGCGGCTGTTTATTAAAAGTCAGTAGCTACACTTTTTTGTAGCTGCTGACTTTTAATAAACAGAAAAGCGAATGGAACAGCGCGTTAAGTTATGTACAGGACTGCATATCCACAAACATATATATACTTAGGGGTTGTTGCAATAAATATAGCCTACGTATTTAAAATCCTATTCCTGGCTGTAATTCCTGATTTCACCAACAGGTGATGCTGCAGTTGATGTGGGAAATAAAAACTCCTGCTCCGAGGAAGAATAATTATACAGTGGGGTTCCCAATGGGGACCACATTCAGGGCCCCATTCATGACATATTATTTACTATGTGTTTTGCTGTGGCTCTGTGCCATTTGGTACAAATGCTAATTTTATCTCACCATCATAAAATACTGATTAATCAAGACATTGGAATATTAAAATGACATTTGCTCCTGAAAACAGAACTCACAGTGAATTCTAATACTAAAGGTGCATAATTTAATTATCAACCACAGAACATATTAATATTTCACATTTCTTGTGATTTGTTTGTGTACTGGGACTTTTGGGGATGTCTAGAAAGAAAAAACCAAGTCTGAGTTGAGGCCGGAGAGATGTAATTACAGAGAGCCTATAATTAGCCGTGCTAGACCTCTGAGATCATGTAAATCGCAATCTTAGTGTAATCTAATACAATGTTAAGGATCAGCGTGGGCTGCAGCTGGGGATATCTGTTCAAATAAATCTTGCAAAAATATAAATTATAAAAAGAAAAGCTTTGCCTTTAAAGGGGCATTCCGACCTAACATGGATACCATTCACACTGGGCACACACTACCTGTCCAGTAGTTGATATTGTCAACCTGGCAGTCTGGTTGCCAATACGGGGGCACCTGTTAACCGGTTCCCGACCAGTTTGGGTACATTTACTGCTGCAAAGTGGCATGATAGCGCGAATTGCTGTTTATAAATTGTGGCTAGCGGGCGGGAGCAGACTCAATGTCCGCCGACAAGCCACGATCGCCTGACACAGAAGAAAAACAGGGAACTGCCGATGTAAACATGGTGGTTCTCCACTCTGTCAGGCGGCATGTAAGAGATCTACTGATCCCTGTCACTGGGATCAGTTAGACCTCTTATGTCCTTGGCAGCTCAGCCCCCTCACAGTTAGAACACGCCTAGGGAACACAGTTAACTCTTTCACTACCCCTTGCAGGTTAACCCCTTCACTGCCAATGACATTTACACAGTAATCAGTGGCTATTTTTTGCTCTGATCGCTGTATACATGTCATTGGTCCCAAAACAGTGTCAAAAATGTCTGACATGTCCGCTGCAATATTGCAGTCCCGATAAAAATCGCAGATCGCCACCATTACTGGTAAAAAAAAAGTAAAAACGTCATAAATTAATTTGCATGGTTAGTAAACGCGGCAACTTTTGCGCAAACCAATCAATAAACGCTGATCGCATTTTTTTTTTTTTTACCACAAATATGAGGAAGAATATATATCGGCCAAAACTGATGAATAAATTCGTTTTTTTATATTTTTTTGGTTGCAAAAAGTAAAAAATATAAATTTTTTTTCAAAATTGACGCTGTTTTTTGTTTATAGCAGTGATCAGAAACGACGCAGAGGTGATAAAATACCACCATAAGAAAGCTCTATTTGTGGGGAAAAAAGGACACCAATTTTGTTTGGGTACAGCGTCGCACGACCACGCAATTGTCAGTTAAAGCGAATCTCAAAAAGTGCTCTGGCCCTACAGTGGGAAATCCTTCAGGGGCTGAATTGGTTATAAAAAAAAAAATTGGAAAATTGAGCATTTTTGATGACTTGTTGACTTACCACCACCTTTTCTACATAGCCCAATCTGTAGACGTGACACTAATGTTAAGACTACATTCATATCATTTATACCGGTACAGCACATGAACTCTCATTGTTAATGGCACCTCAAATGTGGCTAGCAAGATGTGCGGTTTTATGGGCAAAAACACAAAGGTGCACAAAGACGTGGTTTAATAATGTGAGAAGCTTGAAGTTCAAAAAGTTGCATGCGCTTCTTTGCTGCTTTTGTTGAGTCATTGAAATGAATGTGCTGCCCTATGCATGAAGTGCAAAATACCAACCAACTCATTCTTTTTGTTCCTCCCTAGACCTCCTGCTCTCTCATCACCTCCTCCCATGCTCACCTCCAGGACCTCTCCCATCCTCTGGAATTCCCTACCCCAATCTGTCCAACTATCTCCTACTGTGTCCACTTTTCGGCAATCCCTGGAAACCCCTCTCTTTAAAAAAAAGCCTATCCTGCCTCCACCTAATAGCTGTACTTATATTTTCTCCATCAGCTCATCCCCCAGAGTTATTACCTTTTGCATCACTTGACCCTCCCTTCTAGATTGTAAGCTCTAACGAGCAGGACCCTCTATTTCTCCTGTATTGATTTGTATTGTAACTGTACTGTCTGCCCTCATTTTTTAAAGTGCTGAAAGAACTATTGGCACAATATAAATCCTGAATAATAACAATAAGCTGGTTATTCTTTTTTAAACTCAGGTTGAGCACTTGACTTTTAATTTCAATGCTCTGCACCGTAGAGCTCAGACTGGAAAAGTGAGAAGCAGTACAAGCAGTCAGCTAATTGTGTGGCAGTGCTCATGTGCTAACACAGAGCTTGCTGATTAGAGGAGAGATCATAGTGAAGGAGAGATTAGCACATCAGTTTGCCACCTTTCCTTTTACTGCCCTGTTACAGACAGGGAGAGGGACAAGACCTGTAAGTATTACTTAAAGCGGTTGTATCCCAATAAATGACATTTTTACCTACAGGTAAGCCTGTAATATGGCTTACCTGTAGGTAAAAAGAATATCTCCTAAACCTATATGGTTCAGGAGATATTCTCACTGCAAGTGCCGCTGACGTCAGCAGACGCATGCGCAGTGATGTCCCGGCAAAGGCCCGGCGCATAGCGTTGACCCTGCTGGAAAGTCCACCGTAAAAGTCGAGCTTCCGCGCTAGAGCGGGAGTGGCGTCTCACGGCTCTGGCCACTCACAGCACCGGAGCTGCACACAGAAGGATCCATGGAGGGAAGATGGCAGCCTCCTCCCCGGGGACCGGGCGGACCTGCGGGAGCTTTGTTCTGAGGTAAGTACTTCATAATGAGCTAGTATGCAGTGCATACTAGCTCATCATGCCTTTGCCTTGCAGGTGAGACAACCGCTTTAACTGCAACAGAGGAAAATTACTTCTCAAATCTTGCCACGTAGGGCTATGCTTTATGGTTAAAATGTGTAAATCTCAGCATGAGATGGGCAGAAATGCAAATCATGTGGTGGGTATTTCCTACTTTGGCTGGTGGGTACCGCTACCTTATATGTATTTCATGTCTGTTGATCCCCACTGAGAAGGCAGACGACAGGTCCATGTCCACTCCGTTGATGCAGAGTGGACACGGTTCTGTCCCCTTCCCATAGCTGTTATCTGGTACGCCCAGGTCCATCCCAGGTGAACCCCACCCCTCTGTCTGGGTGAGCCGGCCATACTATATGTGAATTCAACCTTATACACTGAGTTGAGATCCGTGTCCTTTCTCCCTACCCCTGTCCCCATGGTGAAATATGGACATGGACACAGCCTGCTTTCTTCTTTAGGCAGCCAGATGTAAATGGACTGCCTGTCTGTTTACATCCAACTGTCCTCTGATCTGATCCACCAGGTGAGTGGGAACCTATCACCCATCCATCTGTTTTTAACAGACAGGATCGGATCGGATGTTGGTGTGTGTCAATGGACATGTCCCGTTGCTCCATACAGGGCAATGGATGGTCAGATCGGGCCCACCTAAAACACTGACAGGTGGACCTGATTGGTCCACCTATGTGAAAGGGGCCTTACTTTTAGCCCATTAGCCATACATATATACTTTTTTTTTTTGCGCACACAAAAATGTAACAGAAGAGATATATAAATTAAAAAAAAAAAGAACCAGCACTGCATAAACTTTTATCCACACAGTATGAGATAACGTTATTGTGATTATGTTGCATTAGTAGTTTTACTTTGGTAGAAATATTCTTTAACCACTTTACGACCACCACAAAAAAGGTGGGCTTTAACGCCCACACATGGCACATATGCATCTCTGGGTTGGCCGATGTGTATGTGTTGAGAGCATGCTCACTGCATACTTCCAGGACAAGCTGCCTTCAGCTGCCAGCTGTGGAAGGCAGCTTTGGTCTGGGCTAAAGATCTGTAGCTGGTGGGACCGGTTTCTATTCATGTGACCACTGTCACAGTGGTCACATGATCACCAATTCTTCTGCCAATTCTTACTTCACCTCGAGCATTCTGAACTGTTTAAAGGGACCATCCTGGGGCTTCAAAACCCTTCCCCCTATGTTATGCAGTGGGGGGAGGTATTATATAGTCCTAACACACTCCATTCCTAGGGTGCAAAGCTGCTTTCACAAAATACAGAGCGTTATGACCCTAGATTAGGAAGTGTATTCTGGCAGGATCAACAGGTGCAAATAAAGAAGAAAAAAAAAGTGTGAGAAAAGAAAATGAATTCAGCCACCATATCTAAGGACAGGTAAATTGTAGAACATTCATTTTTTGTTCTTCAGTTTAGATACAATTTAAGAAATCCCAACTTCAAGGACACAGATGTGTGTTAAAAAACTATTGTCTTCACTTTATTTTCATACAAGAACTTGTTATATCAGTAATTTCTTTCTGAGTCTTTTTTTTTTTTTTCGGTGTAAAATAATGTGCTTTTATCTGAGAAATGTTACTGTTAGAGAACCTTGCTACTCTTAACAATCGCTTGTTCCAAGGATTCAAGAATGGATGAGTGATTGCATTTAAGTTATTCTTTTCAGAGTCTTAAGCTGATTGCTCCGTGCTCTGGAGTTCCATTATGGAAATATGCTAAATAAAGATGCATAATAAACCCACTGTATGTACGGGCGAGCCAGAGACAAAGGAGCAAACAGACTTATCCATAATGGGATGTGAGGCCTCCGAGCCGTTCTCTCTGGGGACAGCGGGGCAAGGAAAATATTCTGCAGCGCTCTACGGAAAGCGATGACAACACAGCGTCTGCTGTTCTTTTTGTAGGATTTGCACTGTACCATCAAGCGGTTCTGATGCATCTGTCACACTTGATTAAGATTAAACTGAATGCAAATATCAAAGTTTGCCCTTTTTTAGACGTCTGTTATGCTTATTTAATAATCTGCTGTATAATTCTAGGTGAAATGACACTTTTTCCAGGGTGTTGAGGTTTACAGCTCAAATGTAGCCAAGTAGATAATGCCATGTAACACAGCTGGACTAGTGTTTTTTCTGTAAATGTCATGCCTGTGTTCATTTTCCCCATCCCCAACTTTTCCATCAAAATGAATAGCACAACTATCCTTCTCTCCAGTCATGCCAGGGTGCTAGATGTAATATTGAAATCCAACCTCTCCTCCTGATCCATATCCAATCATGGTCCAAATCTTGCTCCCTTCAGCTCCATAACATTTCCAAAACTTGCCCCTTCTTAACCAATGACACCACCAAGGTACTAATTCACTTAGAAAAAAAAAATCTGCATAGATAATTAAATATAGATATGAGATGTGCCATCTAACCCATCTCCAGCATACCATCTACTCAATGAATCAGTAATGTTACACACTCAGAAAAAGGTATTATCTTAGAGGTCTATCGTGATTGAATTCGAGTCATATTCCTATGGCCTACCCGGGGACAGAAATAGTCTCTGGTATACAAGCTCCCTTGGGTTAAGTCCAAGGGTATCAAGCTACGGTCCCCATAGCTTTTCAATTTTGTTTGCAGCCCTTGTGTAGGTAAATATGGCTTTTTTTTTTAAAGTAGTGAATTGCCTACAGAGGTTACCCAAGGTCTCGACTGTTTGAACCCCCTCCTCATTGGCCTACCTCTGCACAGGCTATGCCCTTCAGCATCTGGAATGCAAATGCCAGACTCATCCACCTTACCAACCACTAAGTGTCTACCATCCCTTCCTGCCAATCCCTCCACTGGCTTCTGAATGCCCAACAAATACAATACAGCGTACAAAGCCATCCACAATTATGCCCCAAGCTCCATTACCATGCTTGTCTCCAAATATCATCCAAACTGTCTACTCCACGCCATCAGGATATCCTTCTCTCTAGATCCCTTGTCACCTCCAACCCCTCGAAACTCCCTATATCTCAGCTATCTGCTACTCTGTCCGACTTAAGACAATCCCTAAAACTCATCTCTTTAGGAAAGCCTATACCACCTTTACCTAAACATTGAACTTTTTCCATTAAGTCGTTTTCTCACAATTATCAAATATTGCATCACTTTCCCTTACCTTTTTATATGGTGCACTCTCACAAGCATGGCCCTGGTAACCTTCTTGTCTTGAATTGTTTTGAAACTGTACTATCTCTCTTTATTTTGTAATGGAAAGATGCTGGTGCTATATAGTAATAATAATAATTATTAACCTTTTACTGGCTCCTATTTCTGTTCAAGAATTGGTTCTTGTCAAGCCCTCTGGCTGTAGAGTGGTAATACTGGGTACTGATTTAGGAGAACACAATGGCTATGCTCCTTCAGTATGGTGTGCAAATGCAATGCTGCTGTAGAAAAGTCACTATCAGTAGAGCATTGTAATTTCACCAACATAATTGTGAACAAGAAACATAAATATTACTTTACTGGGGTGCTGTCAGATCAGATTTAATTTCATTTTTTTTTTTCAAAATACAGAAGACTCTTGTTACTTACGATTCAAATGTGTAACATGTCTTGCATGACGAAAGATTTAAATTCTGTGTAGAAGGTCTTGATGGGTTTGACAGTAGATACAGGGACCAGTTGGTCACCTCTGCCTGAGGACCAGGCATACCTAAAGTCAGTTTTTTACTTAAAGAAGAAGCTTGGAATACATACAAAAAAACATACATGCTTACCTCCCAGAGTGCTGAGAGTCGGAGCCAGCTGTCAATCAAGGCTCTGGATGGAGCCTGACAATATAGTCAGAATCCATCTAGAGCCTGGAGCAGCTCTGTGATGTCAGCCAACAGTAGGCTTTCGCCACCATCAGCTGATTCTGGGTCACAGGAGAGCACAATAAGTGTACTCCTGTGACCCACAAAAGAAGTATGGCCAAAAAAATCACATTAGCATTCAGAGTACCTCAATATGCAGAGTAATTTTTATAGACTGACCAGTTTAAGAGCCCACATGTAAGGAGGAACTCGTATACTGGTTAGTCCTTACAAATCACACCACACACCTGTGGTTGTGGATAGACTTGTATGGCCAACGCTCGGCACAAAGCGCTGTGAGATTGGCCCTTGAGAGGTATGAAGCTTACATATAACTGTTAATACTGGCCAGCTTCCATATGAAATAACATCCTGAAAAGCTGACATACTGTAAACTAGAATGCAATAAATGTGACAATGACACCAGCCCGGTAATACGTTAGAATGAGCAATCAGTGAAAAGCTTACAGCCCTGTCTATGTAAATTTGTCTGAATGCCTCTAATTTCTAGGTGTAATTTGCTGTAAGAAGTTGGAATTTAGCAGTTTTAAGAGTCGCCTCTGATTACGTGTGTGCAGCCTGCTTGTGTGAGTCTGATAATGAGGTGAAGGCTTAGCAGGACTCAAGTTGAAGAGAAATCTCCTAGTAATCTGCACTTTCTTTAAATGTGTTGTGTTTATGGGGTCCTCTGCTCCCGTCTTCCAGCCACTTCCCTTGCTAATAATGAAGCAATAGATGAGAAGCAGGACGGCTATGTTACCACCTTGCACACGTGTCTGTCTAATATACATAAGATAATATTCAGCACTTATATTCAGTGCTGTCCTCATGCTGTGATGATAATATAGTGTGAGAGGTACCAATTAATTAAAACATAGCTAATTGACAACAGTTCAATGTATGTTTTATATGAGCTTCAGCATAGTCTTCTGCAGTGAATATGCAGCCAAAAGTTTTTTTCTACTTTTAGAGTAGAAAATGTATAGAACTTCTGTTTTTATTTCTTTTAATTCTTTTTTATTTTTTTATTTTTTTGTGACAAGTGAAGAAAAATAGTAACATAACTAGGGAAAATGTTACAAATTGCTAGGTAACAGGCATGACGTTGTAATAGCAGGCAATTCAGCCACTGTAGGGATATAATTTGTGAGAAAGTATTTTTGCATAACTGCTGTTAGATTTCTATTGCCCTGTTGGGCCAGCAAAGTGACTTAGTGCAAACTGGTACTCTCAGAATCTGGTGCAGCTATGCATGGTAGCCAATCAGCTTCTAACTACAGCTTGTTCAATTAAGGTTTGGCAATAAAACCTGGAAGCTAATTGGTTTCTATGCAGAGCTACACCAGATTTTGCACGTTCCAGTTTTAGTAAATAACCCCCTAGGGTCTTTAGTTCACATCTTGTCCGAGGATACTATCTGCATAGAGTTTGTATGTCCTCCCATGTTGGTAGGTTAGTTGGCTCTAGTACGTGTATGTGCAAATTGACGCAGTGCATATTTTTGCATGCCAGTTCTAGGCCAAGCAATTAGGGAGGGTTAAAGAATGGCTTGGTTGTAAAAATGTCCCAATAGTCTTTTAAGCGAACCAGACATGGTGCCCCCAGAGCTGGCCCATAGAATCTCAGGAAGTTGGATAGGACTGACGGATATAAATATACATATATTGTCCTGTTGGGAATTTTTTTTGTTTCCTGTCCCACAGGCAATGAAAAATAAAAGGAAATCTGATAGCAAGAGGAAATTTTACCTTGGACAGTTATGGTCAGAAAAGGTGTCCCCTTTGGGAAATTTCTCTTCTACTTCTGGTACGGGTACAAATGTCAAAAGTAATTAAAGCAGAGTTTCACTCGTTTTTAAGTTTATTAATAGTCAGCAGCTTCAAAAAGTGTAGCTGCTGACTGTCAATAAACACACACTCACCTGTTCCATGATCCAACGATGTGACCGCCCGAACCCTTGCTTCTCTCCCTTGCCTCTCCCCAGCGCCGCCATCACTAGTGTGGACACCCGTCTGTGACAGCTTGTGGCTTCACAGCCGGGTGCGCACTGCACATGCGTAAGTTGCGCTGGGCAATCGTTGATGTGTCCCAGAAGATTGCAGGGAGGGAGGGGAGAGGAGAACTAGGTACCCACTCCCTCCCAAAAAAATGACATGACAAATGTAGCATGTAAGGTCCCTTTCACACGCACGGACTGTTCAGGTCCGCCTGTCAGTTTTTTAGGTGGACCTGAACGGACGTTCCATTGTCCTCTATGGAGCAACGGATGTCAGCGGTGACATGTCTGCTGACATCCAATCCGCTCCAATCCGCTAAACACAGACGAATCAATACCCTATTTTCCATTCGCCTGGTGCATCGGATCGGATGAAAACGCACAGACGGTCCATGTTCATCTGATCCCCCATAGAGGAGAGAGGAGCTCTGACAGGTCCATTTCTGCACTGAGTTCAGAGACAGTCCTGTCATCCGCCGGCTCAGCGGGGATCACCGGATGGATCCCCACTGAGCAGCGGAGCCCGTCCACTAGTGTGAAAGGACCCTTAGGGGTCGAGGAGTCCTTAAAGTGGAAATTCCACTTTTGGGTGGAACTCCACTTTAAGACAGAAAGTGAAAGGAAATCTCCCACGGAGGTACACAGAGTACAAAAAGCTCATGCTTTTTTATGGATTATCTGAGCTTTTGATTGCTAACAGCAACACGCAAAAATTCAAAAACAGGGAATTCAAATGAGGATGCACAGTGCTTGCAAACCAGCCTCATGGTATCTTACTAGTCTATATACATTTAGTTAGCAGACAGGCTGGTATGCATTTCAAACACATCTTTCAACGTTTTCCCTAAAAGACAAAAACACAAAGATAAAGAGGTATTAAAGGTAGTCTTCAGGTTAGAAACAAGAGGTTCTGTAGGTTTGTTCTTAGGTTGAATTTGTACGTAAGTTGGAACAGGTACATTTTTTAAATGTAACTCCAGCCAAAAAAATATTTTTAAGTTTTGGATAGCATAGGGGAGAGTTAACTGGCCATGCAGTGATATGGGATTGCTGACAGGTCCGTCGGACAGTATGTGGCAGCATGCGGTGAGCAGCAAGGTGACCGTCTGGCGGTTTCTGGGACCAGTGTGACGTCACGCTGCTTCTGTTCTTAAGCATGAGTCGCATGTAAGTCAGATATTTGAAACTTTGGAACTGCCTGTAGTTTGTATATTGGCCAATATATGTAATCTTACCATCTGGTGAGATCTATGCTACCACTTTCAAGAGTACAAAAATGGATGCAACATACTAAAATCTAAAACAAGTATAAACACAGCAATAACAAACGGATAGTATCACTGGACACACTACCTCTACTTTTCAGTTGTAGACAGAAGCCCCAATTCACTGTCAAAGCCCCAAGAAATAGTCAGTAGTTCTGCATAGGGGGAACATGGCACCCCTCCCTGCACAGTACAGTAAATCAGCAAGTCTGAACGCTATCAATGAGGGCTGGTGGTGGCTAATGGGTGATAGCCTTGAGTAGGGTCACACTTTTTGAGGAGAATGGAACCTCCACAAGAGCTTCTAGGGACTCTACCAGCAGATCGGGGCAGTGGGGAGCACAAAGAAAGTAAAGCTACAACGCTCACCTATAATGCTGTCTATGGGAAAAGTACAGGCCCACTTTAAACCATGAAAGACTGAAGTAATATAAAAAATACAAATAAAAAATGAAATAAACTACATATACATAAAAAGCCCCCCCCCCCTTTTTTTTCTTTAATTCTGAATGGGGAAAAGGTAGCCACTATTTTTATGTCTATGTGTAAATTCAGCTTTGCTTTTACTTACCTGACCTTGTGACTGACTAAGATTGAATGTTGTTTTCCTTGTCCCAAGTGTTAATGTCAAAAAATACAAACATGTAACAGGCTGATGCAGAAATTTCTCAGAGATTATTCTGCAATATTACGTTTTAGTCTCTCCGATCACCCTTGTAACCTGCATTAAATTGCCGTGAGCCAGAAGCCGTTTTTTTTTTTTTGCATTTTCAATCATTTTCCGAGAAATTTCTTTCCTTTCATACAGAGTTTTATCCAATTACTTCTGAGCTTCTATCAAACCCTCACCCATCTTTCCCGATATGGATCATTTTTGACATGCTTTCCACCCCTCCGCCAAACGACTGTGCTTCCAGCCTTCTCTCTATCAGAGACTTGCCTGTTTCAACCCATCAGCATCTAAATGTTCCTGAATGTTAAATAATGAACTTTCACACGTTGAGTTTTGGATTTTACTTTGTATGCATGGGTTATTCACTTCCACAAAGAACTGTTTTGCACTTTTTAGAGGCACACTCTGAAGGACAAGGGTTCTTATAAAAACATTCATTTTTACCACTTTAAAAAAATGTACTTAGACCTATTTAGATCTGAAATGGGCACTCAACATTGTGTTATTTTGGGAAAAAAAATGAAATCCTTTTATGACAATCTATACGTGGCATCCCACTGCTTTGGCTTGTAGTAATTAAAGCTTGGTTTGATTTTTTGATGAAAGAAACTTGTTGTGTACACAGCCTAATGAATCACTGGCAGTCACATGGTTACATAGTTAGCCAGTATGATTTTTTTTTATAAAGTCCATCTTGTTCAAATAATAAAAAAATAAATAACTAGAAAACCTCCATATTAACACCTATACTATATTACCAAAAGTATTGGGACACCTGTTTTCACACGCACATGAACTTTAATGGCATCCCAGTCTTGGTCCGTAGGGTTCAATACTGAGTTAGCCCACCCTTTGTAGTTATAACAGCTTCAACTCTTCTGGGAAGAATGGTGAAACATTCCCATAGACATACTCCTAAACCTTGTAGACAGCCTTCCAGAAGAGTTGAAGCTGTTATAGCTGCAAAGGGTGGGTCAAGTCAATATTGGACCCTACAGACTAAGACTGGGATGCCATTAACCTCCCTGGCGGTATGATTATGTCAGATTTTTGCGTCTAAAAGCGGTACATTGTTTTGCATAGAAATTTGGAGTTTTATATTGTAGGTCTGTAATTCTTAGGAATAACTCACTTAAATCTGTCCAAACCAGAGTCTAGTAGACATGCTGGGCATGATAAAGTTTGAAACACAAAATCATAAATTATAATATAATAAATAACTATAAATAATTATCAAAAATAGTAACACAATAGTAATAACATTTATTCAATAATGTAATCAAATCAAAAACACTGAAATTTGCTCATTTGCAGAATTGTCGCTGTCGTCACTTTCAGTGTCTGATAACGAATTTACCCACAAATCAGTATCACTCAATTCTGCAAATGATTCTTATTTACAATCGGTGTTTTCTAGTTGATCAAAAAACACTTTTGACGTAAAGGGACGCTTTTTGGTTGCCATGGACATTCTCAAGTTTCCAGGCAGAAAGAATGACATATATAATATAAAAGTGCATGCAGGGCACTGGGCAAACCACTAGGGACAAAGGGGATGTGAAATGATTTCATACAGTAATGTATCGGGAGGAAGACACAGCCCGCTGACCCAGTGGGGGGACATTGCTGGATCCAGGGGACAAGATAAATAACGCTGTCTGGATCCAGCGATGCAATTGCGAGTGTGGCTCGGGGTTACCGTTCTTGGTACAGAACATTCACCCCAAGCCACACTCGGGAATACCGCCATGGGGGTTAAAGTTCATGTATGTGTAAAGGCAGGCGTCCCAATACTTTTGGTAATATAGGGTATACCCACAGTTGATCCAGAGGAAGGCAAAAAACCTCAATAAAGAGTGGCCCAGTTTGCTCCAGTGGGGGAAAAATCCTTCCTGATTCCTCAAGAGGTATTGTATATTCCCTGGATCAAAAGTTCCTAGTGTGATTACCTATAAATATGGATATCCAGTTATATTTTGTGCATTTAGGATTAGATAACCAACAGTGCTCTGAGAATTCTTTGCCACTTATTAAATGTAAAATTATTTTGTAAATTATTTGTATAAGAATTTCAGCAATGATATTGTATACATAAAAAGGGTAGAAAACAGTTTAAAGTTTAACTAAGCCCAAAAACAAACACGCAATATATTGTGGTTTACCAGTCTTTGGATGTTGCATTAGTTTCCTTTTTATTCAAATTTTTATTCCTTTATTTTTACCTGGTGATTGGTCAGTAACAAACCTCCTGTCATAGGGTGGCTACACTCACTCCTCCACTGTATATATGGAACCATGCAGGTTGGGGTGCGTGACCCTGAATGTGCATTGTCTGGAAACATGCACCCACATATGCACAGCTGTTAAATTGGGACCATTGGTTGCATCCGTCCAGCCACTGCATCCCAACAGACATGAATAGGGCGGCCTGCATGTGGATGCATGGAACACCTGTTCATCCCATGCAGGGAAATGCTGCGCTTTGCACAAATGTACATTTCGATGCTGCTTTATGAATGAGGCCTTAATGCTACTGGCGTGCTGCATCATTAAAGTGGATGTAAACCCAAAAAAAAAAAATGTAATTAATAATTCTGCCTGGTAGAGTATAGCATGTCATGTCATCTGTGCCCAGTCTTGCCACAAAGAATTAATCCAACTGTGAGTAATGAGCTTATCTTTTTTCAGGAAGAGAAAGTCAGACTAACAGGGAAATACACAGTCATTCCACCCCTTGCTCTGTAAGTGACAAGCAATTTGCTTATCTCCTTCACACAACAGAGAACGTTTTACACTCCCCTCTCCCTCCCTCCTCAATGTCTCAGTATAGAGGTGGATGGGGAGGCTTGTGACATCAAAACTCCACCCACCAACCTCCAGCAAACACAGACACCCTCTGATTTCAGAGTTTTACAGAGCTGCTAGTGCTTACAGGAAGGACATTTGAAAGGTAGGGATAAATGCAGGAGGCTGGCATGTATATATACATTAATACTGTGTCATTAGTTTATACTGGGTGGGTGGTGGGTTTACATCCACTTTAATGTCATTTTTAATTTTGGCCATAGTGTCACTTTAAACTTTAAATATAATTTAAAAAGATAATAAAATTGACCCAAAATCTATTTAGTGTCCTATTATGTGCTGCAAGCATTCATAGTGACATAGAGATTGTCAGAAGAAACCACAACACATGGGGGGAGCAGGCATTGAGCACCACAGATAGTGTCATAGGGTAAAGATTGTTCCCAAAGCACAGCTCTTCAAGAGAGGAAAGATCTGCAGCATAGGCAGCTGGACATATTGAATACTTCTTTTGCAGGGAGTGTATCAATTTGAATAATTAAGTTTGAATTTGAATAATTTATTTGTGTGAGTTTAGAATGTCCTGGGTCCTAGACCATGAAGACTCCTTGTGCAGGTGAACCACAACGAAAGCTCTTTCATTGCCCACATGCTGGTCCTCAGCCTCAATTGTAGTTTTGTAGATATTTATCTCCAGTCATCATTCCCATTGCCATTACCTTTAAACTTGGTTTTATTTATTTTGAATACCTGTAAGTTGCAAGACAAGATAGTAAGGCACTGAAGAACCTTCAAGCTTAAAGTAAAACTATCTGCAAAGGTTTATTTTTCATTTTGGATAACATAAGGGAGGGTTATAACCCCTGTCACTTTTTCCAATTGTGTTCCATTGCGGAGATTTCACTTAACTTCCTGTTCCACAGCCAAAACAGGAAGGGAGAGGAAAACTCTGCAAATTAAGGGAATCCCCCTTGGGGACCCCCCCAGGTCAAAAGAACTAGTGTCCCCATTGGAAAATGTAACCTCTATTACTTTTCTGGGGACAACCCAAAATGTGGGATTTTCTATTACTTTTACTTTCAATGATAATGGTAAACCGGACAAACAGAGAGGGGGAATCTCTCTAACTGGAGCAGAAACAGCAATACAAACTGACAGGTGTTCTAATCCATCTACACTCTGTCCAAAACTAAAACGTTTGCCTTTAGTTATACTTACATTTTTGATAATTCATGCAAAATGTGCCTAATAATTTTAAATCAAAATTTAACAGTCTTCATTTTATTGATTGTTAATTAAACTTATTATTATTTTATTATTATTTCAGGTACTTATATAGCGCTGTCAATTTACGCAGCACTTTACATATACATTGTACATTCACATCCGTCCCTACCCTAAAGGAGCTTACAATCTAATTTCAAATGAATTGAAATAGAAAATATGATAAAGGACTTGGGTTCATTACTCTTTTTAGGTTCAATTTATTAAGCTGCATGACATTAAATTCTCCTACAAAAATAGGTGTGAAATCATTAACCTATTTCTTGAAATTGTTATTGACTATTGAAAACTTTTGGAGTCTGTTTAAAAAATAGAAAGAGTTAAACCTTTTTCTTTTACCTTTTGTATCACCTTTACATTTTTTTAATATATATATATAAGACAATTACTTTACTTCTACCAAAACTGTAGTGATTAAATGTAGCTTTAGTGATTCTCCTCTATAGGTACTGCATATAAACTCACAGGGAAGTTATGATGGGTTCTGTGTTACATACACAGAGTATACATCTATATATTTTTTTTAGCTATGTATAATGTTTCTATTTCAGCTTGAGCTATTGATCTCTGTATACAGGCTTTTTTTTTTCAAAAGGGAGTATTCAAAAATTAAAAACGGGAAAGGGAGTCTAAAGCACCACCCAGGCTGAGAATTGTACTTTTATTTTCTCCATCAGCTCATCCTCCACAATTATTACCTTTTGTATCAGTTGACGCTCCCTCCTAGGTGGTAAGCTCTAACAAACAGGGCCCTCTAATTCCTCCTGTATTAAATTGTATTGTAACTGTACTGTCTGCCCTCATGTTGTAAAGTGCTGTGCAAGGTGTTGGCGCTATATAAATCCTGTATAATAATACTTTATTTACCAAAAAATTTAAATAATTGTACATTTCTGTTTTTTAGTTCTGACCATTATAAAGGAAAAAAATGTACACTAAATGAAACCACCAAACATTTCATTAAATGGCAGTCATAAGCTAGCAATATTTTAAGCAAGGAAAAGCACAGTAATAATTTTGGTCATTTACCACATTAAAAAATGGAAATAGATAATATAACATGCATGCGGTAAATTCAGCTGATGTGTGCGATAAAACCTGTAATGGAAAAATAATTTTCAATTGTAAAACGTAGAAAATAATTCATGCTAACAATCCTGCGTGCATTATGTTTCTGTCTATTGACCCTTATGTCATTAATTTTATCACCCATAATAAAATTACACCCTTCAGATCGTCCACTGAGCACAGCAGTGTTCACCTAGGTGAATGTAAATGAAATGTGCCCTGGGATCCACAGGCAAGCAAACATCCTTTTCCCGTGGAGGGAGGGTAAACATTACTCACATGGTGGCATGGCCTCGACTTTAAGAAACCAAACCTGTCATTTTATAGGGTATCAAGTATTAAACTAATTACTTGGTCTGCTTTTGCAAGGAAATAGCAAGAAGCGATAATTGGATGTATTTAACGATTTCAAAATCTCTTCAACAATATCCTGGCTCACTGATTAGACGGAAACTTGTTACATGTCAAAACAGTATTTTTTGTATTTTGTGTAAACATAATTAGTAAGGTTTAAAAAAACAATAGTCACACTTAGATTACATTGTCCAATTATCTTTATATGTGTAGGTTTCTTTTAACTCCTTTGATGAGTTTCCAGAAAATTGTTAAGGGAACGTATAGTGCATTTAATAGTCTTAATTATTTTCAGCACTAACAATAAAGTGTTGATTTTTTTATGCATTGTTAAATAGGTAAATATAAAATGCAGGATATAAATATTTTATATTTTTCTTACTCTGGAAATAAGAAACTAGTGCTCTAAATCAAGAGATTGATAAATCAAGAAAGTGCCCAGTTAAAATAGAAAATGAGGTTTTAGTATATATTTACCACTGCGGCTTCAAGCAATAGCAGGGACTCTCTTGTAGCTCAGAAGGGACCTGAAGAGCAGGAAAATCAGATTCCACACAAACTGTAAAATGGCTAACAGAGAACAGATGGACCCCCTTTCTCTTTCCTATCAGAGTCTGATCTTGTTTACATTTGCTTTGCTCTCCTTGGAGAGCATTTGACTGGCGGTGTGGACTGGAGGCGTTGTATGGTGCCCTTGCTGCCTGTTCGAGCACTTACTGTAAGTGTCGGACTACCGGCAGTGTGGCCCTTCTCACGTGAATAGTTCACGTTCAGCAGGCGGTAGCACCCACCAAGCATGACAGGGGTATAATTCCTGGTGCAGCATGTGTACACCCCCAGTTGTTGCCTTTCCAGCTAAAGAGGATCAGTTGAAAGTAGGTAAAAATGTGTCTTTACCGCAGGGTTTTAGCGCCCCCAAAACCACAAGTTTAACCAATTCATCCCCGGAAGGTTTCACCCCCTTCGTGACCAGGCCAATTTTTTGAGATACGGCACTGCATTACTTTAACTGATAATTGCCTGATCATGCGACGCTGTACCCAAATAAACGTTTAGGTCCTTTTTTTCAAATAGAGCTTTCTTTTGGTGGTATTTGATCACCTCTGTGGTTTTTATTTTTTGCGCTATAAACAAAAAAAGATGGACAATTTTGACTTTTACTTTTGAATGTTACTTTCTGCTATAAAGCATATCCAATTAAAAAAAAATTTAAAAATCTAATTTCTTCATCAATTCAGGCCAATATGTATTCAGCTATACATTTTTGGTAAAAAAAAATACCAATAAATGTATTGATTGGTTTGCGCAAAAGTTATAGCATCTACAAACTATGGAATTTTTATTCATTTATTTTTTTACTAGTAATGGTGGTGATCATCAATTTTTAGCGGGACTGCGACATTGCAGCGGACACATGGGACACCCAACTAACACTTTTGACACTTTTTTGGGGACCAGTAACACTAATACAGTGATCAGTTCTAAAAATATGCACTGTTATTGTACTAATGACACTGACAGGGAAGGGATTAAAACCAGGGGAGATCAAAGGGTTAAGTGTGTCCCTAGGGGGTGCCATTCTGCCTCTTCTGGGAATGATCATGGGTGGCCAGCGGCCCCACTGATTGACAGTCCTTCTAGCCAATCGGCGTGCGATTGCATCTCCAGTGGCACAAATTCATTCTCCAGAGCCACTGCACGAAGCGACGTACAAGTACGTTGTTTCATGCAGTCGGACCACCTTGCCGCAGTAAATGTGTGGAAGGCGGCCCAGAAAAGGTTAACCACTTGCCGACCGCCGTCTGACAGCGACAGAGTGGCTCGATATCGCAAACTGCCATCATATGACGGCGGCTGCGAGATCCCGCACTGTGAGCGCGCACGTGCCGCCGGAGGCGCACTCGCATGCTCACTGTGTTCCGGGGGGGCCAGGGAGCGGGTAGGGTAGACTCGATCGCCGCCGGCTACCCTCGATGCCCCCCCCGCAGTGAGAGAAAGGAGGTCTGTGTATGTAAACACGGATCTCCTGTATATGGAAGCCATGATCACTACCCTCTCCCTGCCAGCCCAGCACCAATACGGTTAGAACACACCCAGGGAACACAGTTAACCCTTAAAGTGTCCCCTTCAGGTTAACCCCTTCACTGCCAGTGGCATTTACACAGTAATCAGTGCATTTTTTGAAGTGTCAAAATGGTCCAACATGTCCACTGCAATATCAAAGTACCGCTAAAAATCGCAGATCGCCGCCATTACTAGTAAAAAATAAAATAAAAATAAAAACCCCAGAAATTAATTATCATCATCCATAAACGCGGCAACTTTTGCGCAAAAAAAGCAATAAATGGCGATTGCGATTTTTTTTACCAAAAATATGAGGAAGAATATAAATCGGCCAAAACCGATGAAAAAAACGGTTTTTTAATATTTTCTTTTTTTTGGATATTATTTTAGCAAAAAATAAGAAATTTGTGGGTTTTTTTCAAAATTGTCGCTCTTCTTTTGTTTATAGCGGCGATCAGAAATGATGCAAAGGGGATCAAATACCACCAAAAGAAAGCTCTATGTGTGGGAAAAAAAGGGCGCAAATTTTGTTTGGGTACAACGTCGTACGACCGCGCAATTGTCAGTTAAAGTGATGCGGTGCCGAATCGCAAAAAGTGCTCTGGTCCTAAAGTGTGAAATCCTTCCAGGGCTGAAGTGGCTAAACAAGCCTTTAAAGCAGAGGTGGGCAAACTCTTGCCCTCCAGCTGTTGTGAAACTACAAGTCCCATCATGCCTCTGCCTCTGGGAGTCATGCTTGTGGCTGTCAGAATCTTGCAATGCTTAGTTCCACAACAGCTGGAGGGACGATGTTTGCCCCCTCCCACCCCGTCTTAAAGTATGCAAGAGGAAACAAAAGTTATGTGCTAGCTCAACTGCTTATACCTTGAATGCAAATGCTGAAGACCGGTGCACAAGCTGGGATGCCCAGTTCCCCATTCAGTCTATTCAAATCAGAAAAGCTGGCCACCCAGTGCACTTGTCTTGTCACTCTTTATTAACGACATGACAAATACAGTGGCCAGCTTTTTTTCTGCTTTTGATAGACTGCATTAAAGTATACCTTTCATGGAAGGAACACAGAGACTGCCATAGTTGGCCTCTCCTTGAGAAAGATGATGTTGCGCTGTATCGGTGTTCAAGGTGGTTTACACCAGGGGTTGTTGATCTAGGGAATATCTGTTTGGCTACAAACACGGTCCAAGAAATAAAACATGCTCTGCTGGAGATTACCTGGGAGACTGGGAACCGGTGCTCTGGCCCAAATGCCTTTGGAATGTAGCAATAATCCTCTAATATAATGAAGCTGGCTTCATTATGCTATGAATAAGGCTTCGTCCGAAACAAGTTAGAGTGTTACTGCTGAATGCTGCCATGTAGCCAATCAAGAATTGGATGTGACCAAGCAGGCAGCTTCATTATATTAGAGAATATCAGTTTGGCTCCTAAGGGATCATAAAATAATTTTTAACCCTGCAGGAGAAAATTGAACCATGCTTTATAGGGGTTATTTTTCCTTCCCCTGCAATAGCTGTGAGCGTAGGGTTCCATATAAAGGGTATTTCTATATGTTTGTTGTTTCCTATTGGTTGAACTAGATAGACGTGTGATTATTTTTTAACCTGACTATTTAACTATTTGCATGCCTTCAAAATCAGTACCATGGATATACAGTGTGTTAAATGATAGTCAAATAAATATCTTCCATATTATTATTATTATACAGAATTTATATAGCGCCAACAGTTTGCGTAGCATTACGTTACAAAGGGAGACAGTACAGTTACAATGCATTACAATCTCTCCTCATTGGATTACCTTTGCATACATTATCCCCCCTTCAGTCAATAATGAGTGCTGCTGCAAGACTTATCTACCTTGCCAACCGCTCAGTGTCCTCCGCCCCTCTCTGCCAATCTCTCCACTGGCTACCACTCACCCAGCGTATAAAATTCAAAGTATTAACAATAATTTACAAAGCCATCCACAACTCTGCCCCCAGCTACATCTCTAACCTAGTCTCAAAATACCAACCAAGCCGCCCTCTTCGGTCCTCCCAAGACCTCCTGCTCTCTAGCTCCCTTGTCACCTCCTCTCATGCTCGCCTCCAGGATTTCTCGAGAGCTTCTCCCTTCCTTTGGAACTCCCTACCCCAATCAGTCCGACTGTCTCCAAATCTATCCATCTTTAGACGATCCCTGAAAACTTTTCTCTTTAAAGAAGCCTATCCTGCTTCTACCTAATACTCTTTCTTTCTACATGAGCTCATCCCCCACAGCTTTTACCTTTTGTATTAATTGACCCTCCCTCTTAGATTGTAAGCTCTAATGAGCAGGGCCCTCTGATTCCTCTTGTACCAAATTGTGATGTAACTGTACTGTCTGCCTTCATTTTTGTAAAACGCTGCGTAAACTGCTGGCGCTATATAAATCCTGTATAATAATAATAATTACAATAAAATACAAGAGGGTTAAAATGGCCCTGCTCATAAGAGCTTACAATCTAATAGGGTGGGGTAAGTGGTACAAAAGGTTATAACTGTGGGGGATGAGCTGATGGAAGTGACAAAAGTTCAGTTAGTTGGAGACATGATCAGGGATCACCTAAAGGCAACCAGTGTACTGGACAGGTCAAGCTAGAGAGTTCCAGAGGATGGGAGAGGTTTGGAGAAGTCCTGGAGACTAGCATGGGAGGAGACAAGAGAGCTGGAGAGCAGGAGGCCTTGAGAGGAGCGGAGAGAATGGTTTGGGTGATATTTGGAGACAGGGTTGGTGATGTAGCTCAGGGCAGAGATGTAGATAGCTTTGTATGTTGTTAGTATTTTGAATTTTAATTCACTGTGCAATTGGAAGCCAGTGGAGGGATTGGAGACAGGTGGCAGACACAGAGGTTGGTAAGGTAGATGAGTCTGACAGCAGCATTCATGATAAAACGAAAGAGTAGATAGGAGGTAGGTCTATGAGAAGGGAGGTTGCAATAGTCAAGGTGAGAGATAACAAGGGAGTGAATGAGTAGTTTGGTAGTTTCATTCATTAAAAAGGGGCGAATATTAGAGATGTTACGGAGGTGAAGTCTACAAGTTTTTGACAGTGATTGGATTTGGGGCTGAAAGGACAGGTCAGAGTGTAGGATTACACCTAGTACCCTGGCATATACTATAAAACTTGAATAAATAATAAGTTCATAAACTTGAGCATGGGAAAATAAAAATACATTTAATTTAAATCCAATCATCACATTTTCATATAATCTTTAAAATGTGAAAGTAATTATAAAAGACATTTTTAATATTTGGAAACGTATATTTTCAGTAAAATAATACCTGATGAACCTGCCATAAAGGTTCAGACACTTTCTGCTATAGGGTGACTCCCTGGATTGTCACCCTGTCACATGTGCTTCCAGTAGAAACCAAACATAGCACATGCATGATCCGCCATTGTCATCATTAGGAACCCAGCACTGACCAATGATCAATGCAACAGATGAACTTACCAATGGAGTGGATATATAGACAGGCATTCCCTGCAAAGAGGCTGTAAGAGATCAGCAACATTGACATGCAAAAAAGGAATAAAAAGGTGAAAACTGCATATTCAAAAAGGAAAAAATGTCAATTGTTTGATACACTGTGCCTTCAGATATCATTTACTCTACACTACAGTTCATCTATTGTTATAGCAAAAAAAAAACATGCTTCGAAATGATAACCTGTATCCCTCACTTAAAATATATGACAAATTAGGCTTAACCCACCGCTGTCAACAGCATGATATAAAAAAAATAAATCTGTGTAAATGTATTCATTATTGCCTAAACACCAACTGCTTAAGTCCTATCTATTCATTGCCGCGCGTCTGTATTCCCTCTAAGGTGCATACAGGGGGTCGCGTACTTATGTGTAAGTATACATTATAGCAAAATGCTTCAACCTACACAGTGATATTTACATTCCCTGCACACACTTATCATTATAAAATCTATAATAGCTGAGTCTGGGGAACCAACTATGTGTTTTGTGAACCATTATGTCTGCTGTATACATTATAAGTCTGTTTAAGAATGTGTTATGTGAGAGTTTCACTAAATTGCTGTTTTTTTGGGGTTTTCTTTTTTTTTTTTTGCCTTTTTTAAACTTTTGGATCTTCCATAAACACACACAATAGCATGCAGTAGCATTTTAAACAATATGCTTTTTGATAAATAGTGGACCTGTCAGTTAAAGTGACACTAAATCTGGTTTAAAAAGAAAAAAGTATGTATTTTTAACTCACAAAATACCTTCTATTAGTCTTTGCTTCTTCCGAATCTCCAAATTCCTTTTCTTTTTTTTTTTGCTGCTGTGCTCTGGGGGTGGCTACATTGGTTCTCCATAGTCCCACTGTATGTAGATATGTAGCCGCCCTCTCCTGCTCACTCCTGAGATTTGGACTACGGGATGTGTACTGTGTCCAGAGCAGTGTACATAACCACAACTGATGTGCACTGCATATTTACAAAAAATGGAAGTGAGGAGGGAAGGGAGATGTTCAGGAGCTCACGGAGGACGGTAAGGGGAGGCAGAAAAACACAGAAAAAACAATTTCATGAAAAATAGAATACAGGGCTATTAAGTAGTAGATGTGAATTTGGAGAATAAGGCTTTTGTGTAGTGGCACATGAAATCAGGGATATGCAATTAGCGGGCCTCCAGCTGTTGCAGAACTACAAGTCCCATGAGGCATAGCAAGACTCTGACAGCCACAACATGATACCCAGAAGCAGAGGCATGACGGGACTTGTAGTTTTGCAACAGCTGGAGGTCCGCTAATTGCAAATCCCTGCTTTAAATTATGAATTAGTAGGGTACAGATCTGCATTACAAATTCACATTGATATTTTGAGAAGCAGCTCTTTCTCGTTGTGAATAAAAAAATAAAAAAAAATCACTGCTCCAAGCTCTCTCACATGATCTAAAGTAGGGGGTCTCCAAACTTCTCAGTACAAGAGCCACATTGTCTATTTTACAAATATTCTCAAACCCCCCAAAAAAAAATCTGTATAAAGTAATACAATTGAAGTGAATAAATAAGTACACTACAAGAAATAATTTCATATTGGAAGCCCCCCATAGCATCAGAAATCCTCCACCTTCACATCAGAGGCCTTCCATCACATCAGAATCTCCCTTTCACATCAGATGTTTCACCATCACTTCAGAGCCCCCTTACATATCAGAAGCTTCCCATACATCAGTGTCCCCAACATTATCTCTCCTTACATCAGAGCCCCCATCAGAAGCAGAGACCTAGTGTTCTGATTGTTCAGTTTGTGCACTGAGTCTGAGGCTACACCAGTGTCCTTGGCTGTGGGCCAGATACAATTTTGTAGCAGACCAGATATGGCCTGTGGGTGTAGTTTGGAGACCCCTAAACAAGAGACTGGGTAGAGATTACAAGGTCCCTGAGTTACAGGAGCATTGTTGGTGCTCCACATCATTAGCAAAAAGACAACAGGAATCTACCAGTGGTTCTAAGCCTTCCTCACTCTATCCAAGATAAAAAAAAATAAAAAAAAAACAATCCCCACTGAGTCCTACCTGTTTCTGTTCTTACCAAAAAGCTCAATGTTACACTAAGTCCTTGGAAAACTGATTCCTGAATGGGAGTTTCTGTAATCATTCTAATCCGCTGATGCATTTGCAGTGTTCTAATGAGGAAACTTGCAGTGTCTTCATCCCTTCACAAGCAATTAACCCGTAGGGAGTATCTCACCAAAAATATACAGTAATTCCTGTTGCAGAGGATGGTATGAAAAAATAAAATGAACAATAGCGACCTGAAACCCAAAACTTAGGGTACTTCCACAACTGATACAGTCAACTTAAAGCAATGCAAATGAGGAACTAAAATGGTAACTCTGGTAAAGAGTTGTACAAGGAGGACCAACTACCGTATGCAAATAATTGAAAAAATCTTTCATAGAAAAAAAATAAGTACAATTTTCTGACAATTTAGAAAAATGGATGTTCATAATATGGAATGTAGCCCACACACAAAATCACCCATAATGTAAAAATAATCAAATGACAAGGTTTTCACAAATGGCACCAGATAGCAGGCCCCCACACATCCAGTCATGCACACATAGACCAAGGTAACTACACAGACACAGAGTATGGTAATCTGAGCTCAAAACAACAGGATGCTGAGGTTCAGAGGTATGCATGCCCAATGGGGGCTTGTGCATAACCATAAAGGCACTACGATTAAAGTGCAATCAACTGAACCTATCAGAATCAAAATGTTGCAGAGAATGCCTGAAATTGGACTTGTGTGTTAATACAGACTTCTGGGAAAATGATTGAGCCAATCATACAAGCAGAAAATTACATTTCTGAGGGCATTCTGTACACCAACACCTTCAGGTTGCCATATTGCATCCAATTTTACAGAAAATTACTTGCTGCAGATTGAAAAGGAAAGGTCATTTTTTTTAAAGCAGAGTTCCACCCAAAAGTGGAACTTCCATTTTAAGTGTAGGTGACCCCGTGACATGACACAATTGGAATGCCATTTTTTTGGGGGGGGGGGGGCAGGGACCCTGTTTTCAGGGTCCCAGCTCCCACTTCCTCTCCTGGTGCCGTGGAGCTGGACAGAAGTTCACCTCTCCCCCCTCCCTCCCGGAAATCTTCTGGGACACGTCACAGGTGCCCGGCCATTCACAGCGCGCAGCTTCACGGCTGGGCACCCACACTTGATATGATGGCGCTGCAGAGGGGAAGGGGAGAGGAGCGATACATTGGGCGGCCGCATCGCTGGACCGTGGGACAGGTGAGTACCCATTTATTAAAAGTCAGCAGCTACACTTTTTGTAGCTGCTGACTTTTAAATAGTTGGAACTCTGCTTTAACATTTAATACGAACATGGCTTGTGTAGTAATTGTATATGTTATATTATTTTTTTTTTTTTTAATTTGCTATATATATTTTTTTTTTCATGAAAATTGAGTTTTTACCAGTGTATAAAAAATGACTATGACTGTAGTTCCCCCTTAAAGTACATGTAACTGATTTATCTCACATAGCCCCTTTGCATCCACTTCCTGTCTACATGCATGAACTCCAACAATTACTGCATGTCATTTCCCAGAATGGCATTCCTGATGGTAAGAAAACTGGAACATGCCTCTGCAATGTGTACAATGCAGAAGAACAACTGAAAGAGGGAATATTGTCACCTAAAACAGAAAGTGCTTGAAAGTGGAAGAATCACAGAGTATTTTTTTAACCACTTGCTTACTGGGCACTTAACCCCCGCCCAGACCAAATTTCAGTTTTCAGCGCTGTCGCTCTTTGAATGACAATTGCACGGGTGTGCGGTGTTGTACCCAAACAAAATCGACGTGCTTTTTTTCCCACAAATATAGCTTTCTTTTGGTGATATTTGATCACCTCTGTGGTTTTTATTTTTTACTCTATAAACAAAACAAAGTGTGACGATTTTGAAAAAGGAACAATATTTTTTACTTTTTGTTATAATAAATATCCAAAAATAAAAAAGTAAATTTATTCATCAGTTTAGACTGATATATATATTCTTCTACATATTTTTGGTAATAAAAAATCGCAATCGGCGTATATTGATTGGGTTTCGCAAAAGTTATAGCACCTACAAGCTATGGACATTGATTTATGGCGTTTTTATTATTATTTTTTTTTTTTTACTAGTAATGGCGGTGAACTGTGATTTTTATCGGGACTGCGATATTGCGGCGGACATGTCGGACGTTTTTGACACTTTTTTAGGACCAATGACATTAATACAGCGATCAGATCTTAAAATAGACACTGATTACTGTATAAATGTCATTGGCAGGGAAGGGGTTAACACTAAGTTGGGTTAAATGTGTTCCCTGTGTGTGTTCTAACTGTGGGGGGTGGGGCTGACAGGGACATAACAGGTCTAACTGACCCCAATCACAGGGATCAGTAGATCTGTCATGCCCCCCCCTCACAGAACGGGGAACCGCTGTGTTTACATTGGCGGTTCCCCGTTCTGCCTCTCTGTGACCAGATTGCGGGTCTCCAGCGGACATCGAGTCTGCCCGACCTGTGGAGAGCACGCCTGGTACAAGCCGAAGGGGAGGATGTCTATTGACGGCCTCCCGGCAAAGCAGATCCGTGCTGTAGCCATCAATCGGCTATAGCGCGGATCTGAAGTGGTTAATATAAGGTACTTCACTAGGTATTATTTTAGTGAAATGTAAAGTTTTTGAACATTTTTGAAATTACTTTAACTTGGTTAAGCTTCTATTAGATTTTTTGGGTTTGAGTTTACATCTATTTAAAGGCACATTTCCTATTAACTAGCCACTTTACCCTATAGATAGAGAGGTAGGAGCAGGGTGCCAATCGTCAGTAAATTTACGGACTGTGTTGTAATAATCAGTGATTTTTTTTTACAACTGTCTGTAAATATCAGGGGCTGATAATTTCTCATGCTGTGTTGACTTTTAAAGTGTTAACCAGGCAAATTGCTTGTTATGGGCATTGTCAGTGTTTCTATATTGTGTTTATACTGTTTACTGTTTTACTGTTATCTTAGTTTTTAATAGGTCTGACATTTTTCAGGTTTTCAGTAGAAAAAAAAAAAAAAAAAAGCTCCGTCAGTAAATTTTCCATGTTTTGTCAGCAAGAAATGCTGCGGGAGGTTGGCAACACTGGGCAGCAGGCAGAAGCCTTTGGTAGGTGGCAGGCTGTTATAGGTAGAGAAAATAAGGCTAGCCATACATGTTTCATATTTTCTCATTCACCTCATGGATTGAATGAGAAAAAGTCAGTGGAATCCACCATAGATGTTAAACAGGGTGAATGGAGGAATCTCCACTGCTGGCAGTTGCATTAAGGAAGCTTCATAACCCGTGACTGCCTGAATACCCAACCAGAGTGACTACAACTGATTGGATTTTTCCAATCACTGTTTGGCCGATAATTTTTCACCCAACTCAGTCAGGGCCAGGAATCAGATGAGAAAAAGGCCAAAATGTGGGCCCTGCATGGCCAGCTTAAACCACTACTCTAGGCCCTAATAGTTGTGGTACATCATGTTCTCTTCCAGATGGTGCCTCCAAAAGTAAAAGTTGAGACAGGTAAATCACTTCACTTTTTACATATTGATACCAGTGTTTTTTTGAGTGCTGCGTAGAGTTCCCATTTTAATGTCATTTCAAGCAATTACGCCGTGAAGTGTTTTCATCTGTAAGTGCCGGCGCTGCTGTTGTCCTCCACTTATAATTCATCTGCTAGACTTTCTTGTATAAAGGCCACTTATCATTTTGCTAACTGAAGTCAATTAACTGGAAAATCGGGCCTTTTTTAACCCCGCTGAGCCCTTTGCTGCTGGCAGGGTCTGAAGTGCAGCCCATTGAAGAGGGCTTGTGCTTGTTTTGTATGCAGTGCCAGCCTTCACGCATCAGCGCCTAATGTTTATGGAGCTGTTCAGAAAACTATCAACTGCTCACTGTCACATTCCTTTGCCACAGGGACGCCATTTCAATCCCAGCACCCCCTTTCTCTCCCTGTCCTCTCTAAAGGATAAATAAACTATACAGCCTGCATTAATCTGTCAGCCTGATTTGTGATAGCCGCTCCATGATCCCAGTTCACTAAACTTAGAGGTGAAATGTTTTTTTTTCTGGGAAGAACGTAGAGTTTGAACTCTGCAGAGTGATCTGTACAGAGAATTATTCAATCATTTTTAATGGACTACAAAGTGCTAGACATAGGGGGTTTTTCTTCTCCTTTACAGGCAAATGTAATCCCTGGCTTTTGTAGCTAATATCCGCTATAAGCAAATACGTGGGCGAATCTTCTCGCTGTTTGGCTGCCGTGGGTAATCCCGGACATATTAAAAGTTGTCCGGGATGAAATTTCAACCTGCATTATAAATGGTAAAGAAATGAATCTACAGGAAGAAGCAAGAAGAAGAGTAAGCATCCGTCGTGGACAATCCTTAATACATTTAGTGGTGTTGACTTGGTAGTGGACTGATATTTGATTGTAAGAAAATAAGCAATGATAAACAGATCAACAACAGCAACAAGAATAATAATAATAATAATACTTATGGTTTTAATTTGGTGCTTTAAATTAAAAACAATTACCTGCTTATGCCATTTAGTAAAAAATCACTAATATACCAAAATTTAAAATTCACCCAAGAATACCACACGGTTGAGCGTTTTGGAGGGGCAAGCCCTTTTCTTAAAAGTTAACCCAACCACATAGAGAATCACAACTTAAAAGTTTGCTTCTCAAAGTCACCCCCCCCCCCCCCCATAACAAGCATGAATTACTGTTGCCGGAGCTTTGGGGCATTATTATGTATTGCACTCATGCTCAAGGTTTTATGGTGGGATCTTTCCAGTGCGACTACATAAGGGATTTTCATTTTTATCTTTGTTTCTGTTTTCGGTCTGTGATCACTATATCCTTGTGTATTTTTGGGTCTTTCGGGACAAGTATATTTGGAGGCTCAATATCTTCTGGGTCCATTTGGGGAGGGGGATTGTTGAGTCCCACCCACTTGCTCATTGTGGGGGGGGCGGTGACTTTGAGGAGCGAACACTTAAGTTGTGGTTCTCTATGTGGTTGGGTTAGCTCTGAAGAAAGGGGCTTGTCCCCCCAAATGGGTATGCATCTTAACCGTGTTGCATTGGTTATTGGCACCCTTCCCACTTGCTGGAATTGTGTGTCTGAAATGCCTGTGTTTACCTGTCTATATGAGTAAAATAGTGTCTTGCTTTTAATAAATGGTTATAGTGGCAATGCACTAGACATTTGCGCCCTCTTGTGTATGTTTTTACAGTGTATGGAAGATTGCTCAGTCTGAGGAGGGCTGCTTTAGGAAAACATTACTAGTCATGTCATCATATGAAGTACGTTGGTTCGAGTGCTGGATGGTTTTGGATCTTTTTCTTTGGATAGAGTTAGGTTTTATTTACCCTGTATTTTTTTTTTTTTTTGTCTGTGTCACATTGGGGAGTTTGAAATACGTAATTGATATGCATGCCACATTGGCCCAGTTAAGCTAGACATAAGATACTGGCTAATGCAATAAAGTAGTGACATGAAAGACATTTGTGATGAGCATCCAAAACAAATACAATGACAGACAGTAACTGAAAAAGACAGACCATAAGCAAAGACAGCGGACTCAGGGTACAGATGGAGGTAGTAGACAAGCAAATTTTAGAGGAGAAGATCCCCTTTCTTATGCCAAGTTTCACCTCTTGGCTTAGAACTTGGCTTGAGAAAGGGAATCTTCTCCCTGAAATGTTGCTGGTCTACAACCTCCATCTGTACCCTGTGTCTGATGTCTTTGCTTATGGTCTGTAAGTTCCTGCAACAGACATCACAGGAAGTGAGAAAAAATCTCTAAAAAATAAGGAATCAATCTCTCCTCACCTTCAGTTGCAGTATCATTTTTAAATTACCATCAATTTTTGTCCCGATCGCAATGGTAACCAGTGTGAATCTCTCAAGTGGGAACCTAGACCGCAATAAAGACCTGACAGGTTTACCACTTTCCTGCTTTGTCCAAAACAAGAATAACATTTTGGCTAGAGAGAGAATTTATTGAGATTTGAATATTCCATTGAAGCTGGATTCCAAATAATCCCACCATGTGGGATGGGAGGGCTTGCTTCTTGAAATTTGTGATGTGCAAATTTCTGTATGTTTTCTTGATGCTTCATCAACCAGATTCAACCTTTCAAGAAGGGTTTGAATCTTCCTGGTGGTTTAGAGATGTTTTCTAGATGTAACACTTTGATAATCAGGTTTCTGCATGTGAGAGCCAGCTTTGAGCCTACAATGGACATGTTTGGGATTTCCTCTCCTGCATCAGAAACAGGTAAAGTACCCAGATTACTAACAAAAATAACTGGGGTGGACTGGTAAAGGACAGCCATGCCTGGATGAACAACTGAAGCCCTGAGGTTGGCTGTGCACCTTGTTCACATTTTAAGGCACCATTTTAAAAATCATCAGCTTTGAACTGCTGTGTCCCCTAGAAGCAGTGGCACAACCACTTACTTTTGTAGGTTTGCTAGATAGACTAAGAGTCTAACTCTGGTTACAGTTGTGTAAGTTTTGTAAGTTTTGTTGAGTCCCATGCTGGCTTCAGATATCTCCAGATTGCATCCATTTTCATCATTCAGTTCCACTGACATTTTTTTTTCTATAATTGCGAAATCCAGCTCAATTCCATGGATTGATTAATTGTTTACCTCCACCCCCCACCCATCACAGTATAAAACCAAGCCTTGCTTATGGGGGAAGCATTGCAGGGGGGTAGACATTGCAGAGGGGTTCTTTCAACAAAGTGGGGTTCTTTAAATAAGTGGGCACTTCAGTTCTTGCACTTCAGCTAGTTGCACAAAGCGTATACTGACAAGACACTACTTTATCACCAGACTACAGGTAATCTCATTTCCAAAACTCTTTCCTCTCTAGAACATGCAGACCTTTCCTCTCCTTTTCACAATAGCAGCCTCTCTCCTCAAACTATCTTTTCTTCAGCCCTCTTCCCCACCCCTTAATCTGTACATATCATCCTCACTTCTCCCCTTTCCCTATTACTGCACTCATCACCTCTTTCTAACTCTATGCCCACATGATAACAAAACCAGGATGCTCAAGCATGTCCCCTCATATAAATCATATTCCCATATTACTTCCCTCAAAACAATAGTACACCCGTATCTCAATCTTTCTCCACTACTCACGTCATTATCCCTTTCCCCTCTTCACTCCTACTATACATGTCTAATTCCCCACCCCTTCTCCCGACTTCTTTTCTATCAAACTCCTCTCTCCGACGATAACACTTTTCCTCTCCTTTCCAGACGTACAAGATCTCTCCTTTCTCAAAACCTTTACTCTAATGGACATCAGACCACTATTTCATCACAGAACAGTCATATGCGAAACACGTTGATCGACTTCACGTTCTTGACTTCACGGGTGAATAAATTTCTTGGGGTG
>BLSH010253532.1:1133130-1143630 GCA_018402905.1 Glandirana rugosa | reverse complement strand
CTGCATGCACTTTTATATAATAAATGTCATTCTTTCTGCCTGGAAACATGACAATGTCCATAGCAACCAAAAAGCGTCCCTTTACGTCAAAAGTGGTTTTTGATCAGCTAGAAAACACCGATAGTAAATAAGAATCATTTGCAGAATTGAGTGATACTGATTTTTGGGGAAATTTATCATCAGAAACTGAAAGTGACGACAGCGACAATTCTGCAACTGAGCAAATTTCTGCGTTTTTGGTTTGATTACATTATTGAATAAATTTTATTACTATTATATTATTATTTTTGATAATTATTTTTAGTTATTTATTATATTATAATTTATGATTTCATTTTTCAAACTTTTTCATACCCGGGATGTCTACTAGACTGTTGTTTGGACAGATTTAAGTGAGTTATTCCTAAGAATTGCAGGCCTACAATATAAAACCCCAAATTTCCATGCAAAATAATCGTACCGCTTTTGGAACAAAATTCCTGACATAATCATACCGCCAGGGAGGTTAAATATCCTTGTGCTTCTGCCTGTTTGATTTAATTTGTATCATACAATAATACCAAACTGACATTGAGTAAATGTTTAGTGAGAATTGTTTAACACTAAAACATGAAAGCCCAACTCACACGTGATATTTGCTTAAACTGTCTTTTTCTGTGTGAAAATGCTGCTTCTTGCACTTTTTACATGTGTGTGTGTCCTCGACTTGTATTGGAAAGCACCAGATAGGGGATGCCAGACCAGTTCTATCCTTAATGCTGTTCACTAAGTGCACTAGGTATAACTCTGGTGCCTATTGGATTGCACAATCATATTTAGATGCCCTGCATGGAGGTTGATGCTATAACATCTATTTGACTGCATATCTACTGTATTTATATGCCTGAACACTGGTGGAAGGGGAAGCGGTAGTGGCTGAGCTACTGAGTCACTGCTGGTACATGGAATAGGGGGCTGAACTATTAAGAGAATGACTCAATCATCTTCAATTCTTCTGTTGTAAACACTGAGTATAACCTGCTCCATACTGCTTGCAGCTACAGAGGTCAGTGAGAACTTGTTTTATTACTGGCGTGTTAAGAGAATGAAAACATCTAAAAGTCCATAGTATGGTCATGTACTTTTACCCCTGTTCTCCTCTTGTAAACAGAGTCACTTTCACTTTCATTATATGAAATTCAGACATGTGGCAGGCAATATCTGGTTTAATATAAAAAATCATAGAACATAGTGTAATGGATATTGTGAAGGAAAATGGAAAATTGAGTCCGTCATTGTAATAAAAACGAAAGTGAGAATTGCAGATTCCATCTAAGTAGGGCTTTATCATCTTGCAGGTCGTGCAAAGTTGCCGCCTTATCGTGAAGGATAATAAAACTAATCTGACATGATCTGTTTGATCTCGAGTCATGCTCCGTTCGATCCAAAGCAGCGTTTGATACTCTGCATAATCCGGCCAATGAATACCGCTCCAATTGGAAGGCTGATCTTACTTCTCCAGGGAGATCTCCAACGTGTTGGTTGCTAATTAACCAGCGCATTTCCAGCTCTAATCTCCAGTTTATTCTAGGAACACTGCTATTTTTTTCTGAAATTATCTCTTGCCTTAGCTTATGTTATATAATAACTGATTTTTTTTTTTTTTTACTTTTAATAAGAAAACTGTTTGGATCTTTGATTATAACAAATTTTGTCTAAGGGTAAGGTTAGTAACATATAAACAAGGTGGTCTAAACTCAGACAGAATAATTTGTGTCTGTAACTGTGAGACACTACCGTGTCTGTGCCCACCTCTGCTAATGACATTTTTTCACAGGAGAACTGGTCATGATCTTGTAAGTTGAGGGTGAGTACTTCGCCTTACTCAGCTCCTTACTGGAGAATGAGGGCCCATTCACATACTGTGTACTTTATTGCAACACATTTTAAGTGCCTTGGTGAAATGCAGAGCCATTCATTCTAAATTGCACCTCACTAATATGTGTTGTGGTGTGCTGCCAAAATATAGTGATACAGAGTAGTGTGCTGCCACTCTGCAATGCCAACTGCCAAAATATGGTGATGCACACTAGTGCATTGCCAAGCTGCAACACAGTCTGCCAGAAGACGCATTTTGAATAAATGGCACCTCATTGCACCAAGACTTTGTAATAAAGTGCACGGTAACACATGTTACCACAAGGCATATTGTGAACAGGCCCTGATTGTCCTCTAAAGAGCTGAGTAAGGGGGAGAACCAGCCTTCAACTTTTTCTGAGAAAATAATATTCCTTAAAAACATCCCTTAAAAGGCAAGTCTGGGGGTGCAGTAGTCACTGGATACCTACATGCACAATTGTAAAGGTTATATACCTGGCGACAGTTTATTGTCTTTCAGAGGATTTGATGATCTTACATATTACCCACGGCTGTGTGCAAGGTGTGTGGGGGTGCCAATGGAATGAATGGTACCACATCGCACCAATGCATGCAATTCAAAATAATGGGCTGGCAATTCACCAAAACAACCATAAATGGGTATGCATCATTTTTGGCAATGTGGCGCACCGCAATGCATAGTGCATTGGAGCTGTGTTTCCTTAGTGCATTTGGGGTGCTAATTACAATTTTCTGCAACACACCTTACTTTACTGGAAAGGTGTGAATGGGCCATAACTAATAAGAGCACAGCACAGGCAGAGAGCAAAGGAAATGATCAGATAATTTGATTTCAAGCAGGATTATTGTTTTTTTTTATTTTGTTTTTTGTTTTTTTCTTTGACTCATTGAACATATTAAACAAAATACTTTTAATTATTAGGATTTGTATACCTTTTGCGCCTTTTAATGTATCATTCATGTTAGGGTCGTTTAAAAAAATAGCAGCTTTGCCAACTTACCCTTCCCGTAGTCACAACAGCAAATCTGGATGAAAATATTTTATTTTGTCTGTTGCATTAAGTTAACAACTGCTGTTCTTATTATGGGCTTGATCTGATTTAGCCCAAGCCATACAATTAAATAAGAGAAATCTAATTAAAACCAGTCTCTTCAGCTGCCAGAAAAAAAGATTGCATAGAGAGGGGAGTAAAAGTAGAAAAATAAATGTGTTGCATATTTAATTTGATAGAAATGTATTGGTTACCCAAAATAGATCCACTAAGGGCTTTTTAATTGAATGTTAAATTAGCATGACCTTTCCTTATTAATTACTTAGCATTACGTGTCCAAAGCTGGAACTGCGTTGAGTAATGAGGAATATAGTGCATAGAATTGCAGAAAGTAGTTCTGTAACAACACATAGCATAATGGGCTTCTACTGTCTGTAAAACCTGCCAGCCTGGTCACATGGCCAGCAAGGTGGTGCAATCCTATCGAAAGAGAAAAATTATTAAAGATAAATTATTTTTATTATTAGCATGGTACGAACCATATGTAGCAAAAAGCAAGAAGTTTGCCTAATTAATACCCCCAATTTGCCCCTCACATTTCCTTCACTTACCTGATGCTCTCTTCACTGCTGTAACTTGGAGAAATGCCAGGCTGATAAGTATCAGTTCACATGGGATGGTTATTTTTAAAGAAAATCTGTTGAATGTAAGTAAGAGTGTGTAAGATAATAACTTTCCATTCTTCTAGTTTATTAGCCCAAAACAGCCAGTATGTGCATAATCAACTGGGCTTAAACAGACATTAGTATTGATTTACTAAAGCCAAATAGACTGTTCATTTTCAAAGGGAAATTGAACCATAGGAATCTCCCCAGAGCTTAATGAATAAGATAAAGCTCTGACGTCTTCCATCATCCAATCATGTACAAGCAAAAATACACTTTTTGTTAGTTTCTTTGCATGTGGTTGGGTTTTCTTTGCAAAGTGACATTTAACGACAATCAGCTCTTGGGAAAATTCCCTTGCAAAGTGCAACTTCCCATGAAAATGAACAGCCTATTTGCCTTTAGTAAATCAGCCCCATTTTGCCTATTCAGGAGAAAGTGACATCATGTTTTTAAAGGTTTCTCTTCATGTCCCAGTTGGGGCTCATTCATACGGCTGCCACAAGTAATATTTTTGCCGGAGAAGAAACTAGCCCCATGCAAGTTGTGTACGAACAGCCGTAAACTGATTTGTAAACTGTACAAATCAATGGCTGGCTCTGGCGCTGTCTGAAAGTAACCACTCATACAGGCAGTTATGTGGGATTAGGGTCTCTAATCAGCCTTGGATGTGGACAGTTTACATGGTTTTGGCTGCACACAAACTTAATGCAGTTATTTTTCCAGTTTTTATGCATCCAGAGAACTGATGCTTGTTTACCACCCTGTAAGAATGAACCCTTAGGCTCCTTTCACATGGGTGCCTCCGTGGGACGGAATCTGCTTGCTCAGCGGGGGATCACTCCACTGATCCCCACTGAACCGGCAGATGACAGGTCCGTGTCCTCTCACTGTGCAGAGCAGACACAGTCCCACTCTCTTCTGTGGGGAAAACGGGTGAAAACGGACTGCCTGTCAGTTTTCATCCGATCATATCCGATCTGCCAGATGGATGGAGAATAGGACCACTGTCTGTCTGGATTTTGCAGACAGGATCAGATCAGATAGCGGCGGATGCCAGCGGACATGTCACCGTTGACATCTGCCTCTCCATAGGGGGGGGGCTGGAGGGTCCGATCAGGTTCGCTTGAAAAACTGACCTGTGTGAAAGGGCCCTTATACTTACTTTGGACCCAGTAATTGCTTGCTAAACCTGTTCACTGCCAATGGGAGATGGTGAAATGCTCCTCCATATTTAGGGCACTGTGTTTTATGTTGGGTGGCAGCAAAGGCAGGGTCACTTGCATGTTGGGGTAAAGTGGCAAGGAAAGTTTTGTCCAACTTCCACATAAAAAAAAAAAATAGAAAAAAAAAGAATATGTCCTTTTTTCTGCATTAGGGGGCCCATAGAAGTCAACAGAAATGCTTAAAATGCATGTAAATGGCTTGGCCAATCCCTACTAACTCTATCCATTCTAAATTTGCAAATTCACAAACACATTAGGAATGTGTTCAACACATGTCAAAATGCATGACAGTGCACACGCCTATCTAATGCTACAAAAAAAAAAATCGCACCTCCACACACATATATTGATCTAAAGCCCTTAATTAACCTGGCTTTGACAATTGTGACTGTGTATAGGTAGGATTATATAGGATATCTGTATTTTTACCAGTGTTGCCAAAAAAAATCTATGGGTAGTAAACTGCAGGGCACAATCTTGCCTGCTTCCTATAGATGCAGACCTTTAGTGCCTAATGGTTAATTCAGCCCTGGTAGTTATGTAAGCTGTCAAGTAGTAAATTAGATGCACATCCTTTCCTTGGTAATACACAATGCGTTGCACATGCCTATGTATTGCCTTTTGCAATTTTGTTTTATTTTTCTTATATTGTGTTGGCTGCCAAGAGCATCACAAGTAGCAAAATGCAGTTTTTTTGTGATAAAACAATCACATTTTATTGGATCTGGTAGTTTTTAGCTACATTTTCTTATGACATGAGCAGTTAAATCCTCCCTGGTCAGGAACATGTTAATTGGTGGAGGGATACTGTAATGGAGGTCATATACTCGGGAGTGCAGAGTGAAGAGATGAAGAATGAGGGTAATGAAGCAGACCAGGGACATCCTCCAGAGAAATCCTTCTCCTAATCCTTCCTTTCTCAGGTGAAACAATGAGATATGATCACAGCTGACATCTGATGTAGAAGTATCAGTCCACAAAGAAAACACAAGAATGCTGGGAAAATTCACACCTCGCCAGCCTGTCCAGTTTAAAGTCAGTTAGAGGAGATTTCATTGTTAACAGATAGTGAAAATGTATTTTCCCTAGATATAAATGGACAGGAGACTTGAAATAATCCTTAAAATCAAACTCCAGACAAAACTTTTTTAGTTTTAAAGTTGAGAAGAGTAAGAAGCTCCAGTTTTACGTTACCTGTGTCTCCTTTAGGAAGATTTCCCTTAGTTCCTGCCCCAGTTGTCACTTGGACACAAAATTAGGGAGATCACCCCAATAAGAGAACAGAAAGTAACAGGGAACAGGAAGAGATTTATACCCTTTCCCAATGGGGTTTATTTAGTAAAGCTGGAGAGTGCAAAATTAAGCTCACTTCTGCATATAATCAGCTTGTTCAATTAAAGTGGTTGTTACCCTACTAAGTAAAATGAACAGTATCCTCTCTGTTTATTCATGTGATCTGCTCCTGTGTCTGTGCCGTATAAAAAAATGCAGTTATATACCTGTTTTTAGAGCGCTGAACGGTGCTCACGTGACCCACCGCCTATCTAGGCCTGACAGCTGCAGCGGGCGGAGCCAAGGGTCCCCCACTGACGTCAGTCAGGAGGGGAGGAGGAGAAAGGTGGCCCTGCCCACTGCAGCTGTTAGGCCAATAGCTAGGAGAGGCGGCGGGTCAGCTGAGCACCGTTCGGCACTCTGAAAACAGGTATATAGCTGCATTTTTTTATTAGGTTAACAAACAAACACTTTAAGCTTTGGCAATAAAACCTGGAAGCTGATTGGTTTCTTTGCAGAAGTGAGCTTGATTTTGCACTCTTCAGCTTTAGTAAATAAACCCCATGGTGACTATAGAAATAATTTGTTATTATTATTATTATTATAATACAAGATTTATATAGTGCAAAAAACCTGTCCAGCACTTTACAAAAAGAAGACAAACAGTACAGTTACAATGCGATATAATACAAGAGAAATAAGAGGGCCCTGCTCGTTAGAGCTTACAATCAAAAAGGGATAGTCAAGTGATACAAATCATAACAGTATTAACTGTGGAATCTGAATAAAAATGTGGTTATTAGATGAAGGCAGGATAGGCTTCTCTAAAGAGATGGGTTTTCAAGGATCACCTAAAGGTAGATAAAGTAAGAGATAGTTGGACAGATTGGGGTAAGGCATTCCAGAGGATGAGGGAGAGGCTCTGGAGAAATCCTGGAGGCAAGCATGGGAGGAGGGGATAAGGGAGCTAGAGAGCAGAAGGTCTTAGGAAGAGCGAAGAGGATGGTTTGGTTGGTATTTTGAGACAAGGTTAATGATGTAGCTGGGGGCAGAGTTGTGGATGGCTTTGTAAGTTGTTGTAGAGGTTGAATGGGATAGATTTCAAAGGGTCAATATAACCAAAACTGGTATTCCATTCAGACTTATTCTACATTTTTTAACTGTGGGTAGAAAGATCATTTGAGTACCCGAGTTCCAGGAAGTATAAATCCAATAGAAGAAGACAGCCAGGTGCCTATCTTTGTCATCTTGCTAAAGGGGGCGGCCAAGACCCAGAAATATAAATCTATTTGTTTTACTGATATGGGACATCAGTAAATTTTTCCATCTGGATATTTAATTGACGTGCTGGCTGTCTTTTGTTTTTATCGTTGCTTGTTTCCATGCTGGGGAGATTTACTATCTCAATTTTTTTTCCTGATGACCATTGTCTTTGCTACAGAAAGTGATGAGAAATCCAGAATGTATATTTGTCATAGGAGCCTGAGGTGAGGAAAATTTTCCAAACGGGACACCAGTTCCGGTGGCAACTGTCTAAGATACTTCCTGTCTTTGGAGAGATGTCCTCTTATGCGATGCGGTGCATTTAGCACAGAAAGTTGAGGATAATCTCCCCAATGGGACACAGATAGCAAAATAAATAAATAATACTGGGGTCTTAAGCATCCCATATTCAAGCCAAATCTTTAAAAAAATAACAACAACTTTTTATCTACTCTTTAAAGTCCATTAACCTCCCTGTCGGTATTCCCGAGTGTGGCTCGGGGTGGAATTTCAATACCATTAGCGGTAACCCCGAGCCACACTCGGGATTGCATTGCTGGATCCAGGCAGCGCTACTCACCTTGTCCCCTGGATCCAGCGATGTCCCCCGCCGTGTCTGCGGGCTGTGTCCGCCACCAGATGACTCCTGTGTGCCGGGCTCCGTTCCCTGCGAGCGTCGCGTCGCACGGGGACGGAGACCGGCGGGAAATTCAAAAAGTGAAACACACACAGCACATACAGTACACTGTAATCTTATAGATTACATTACTGTATGAAAACATTTTACATCCCCTTTGTCCCTAGTGTTTTGCCCAGTGCCCTGCATGCACTTTTATATTATATACTGTATGTCATTCTTTCTGCCTGGAAACTTGAGAATGTCCATAGCAACCAAAAAGTGTCCCTTTACGTCAAAAGCGTTTTTTGATCAGCTAGAAAACACCGATAGTAAATAAGAATCATTTGTAGAATTGAGTGATACTGATTTTTGGGGAAATTTATCATCAGACACTGATGAAGTGACGACAGCGACAATTCTGCAACTGAGCACATTTCAGTGTTTTTGGTTTGATTACATTATTGAATAAATTTTATTTCTATTACGTTATTATTTTTGATAATTATTTTTAGTTATTTATTATATTATAATTTATGATTTCATTTTTCAAACTTTATCATACCCGGGATGTCTACTAGACTCTTGTTTGGACAGATTTAAGTGAGTTATTCCTAAGAATTACAGGCCTACAATATAAAGCTCCAAATTTTCATGCAAAATAATGGTACCGCTTTCAGCACCAAAAATCTGAAATAATCATACCGCCAGGGAGGTTAAAAAGCCAACATGCTTGGTTCTGGAGGTTTTAAAAATCGTAGAACCCTGAAATGCATTGGAAAGTCATTGGACTTTGTACACGATAGATATATGTGGACTTTACAACTGATATTGTCCTATCTCCTATACTGTATTCCAACTAAAGTGCCAATCAATGGCCCTTTGTGTATAAAAAGTGGCCTTACCGGAGTCAATGCACTTTAAAGCCAGCCATAGATGAAGCGATTGCCCCTTTATTGTCAGCTTTACCTGCAGAGACCACTGACTTCCTATAAGGAGATCACTAATCCTTTGAGGGTCCAAGAACACTAGAGCCTATACCTGCTATAACCAGTGTTAGTCATTTCTGGGCATGTGCAGAATTTAAGGCTCAAGAAGCATTGTTAATCTGTGTGCTAGACAGCCATATAAGAAGTAGTTAGTGGATCTACACTATTTCATGTCCCTTTGCCTAGATCTGTATTTCAGTTCAGAATTTAACTGTTGTCCATTAAAGCACAATTCCATCCAAACTGTTTCTATTTTGTTTTCTATTACTTTTTTCCATTTTTTGAACAGAGTGGGGAAGGCTTACACCCCTTATCAGGCATTATCATTTCTGTATTTGAGACATTTTTCCTCACCCTGTGTGTTCAATGAGAAAATAAGTGGCCTAATTATCTCTCGTGGTACACAGCGGCCCTGATTTACTATACCTCCCAAATCTACTCCAGCAGTGTCTTAAAATAACTCCCAGTTAAAGGCAATTACAACTTCAGCTCTCACCCACTCGAGTAAAATAGCACACTACCGAGCTCTATTTGCCTGTGAAGATGCCTCTCAGGTTATGTGTTGATGTTGGCTGGGATGGAACTTGCAGTTGTATGCAAGTTCATTGCCCTAAAAAAAAAAAAACATTTCCACCCCTCTCTCTAATTGTAACAGCCTTAGCCCCAGGGCACATGTCTGAATAGAAAAAAAAAGTTTCTCTTTTTTTTTTTTTCAGGAGCAGTGGTTTTAATATTGGTTAAAGTGAAAAAAAATATATTCCTTTAACCACTTCAGCCCCGGAAGGAATTCACGCTTTAGGACCTGAGCACTTTTTGCGATTTGGCACTGCGTTGCTTTAACTGACAATTGCGTGGTAGTGCGACGGTGTACCCAACCAAAATTTGTGTCCTTTTTTACCCACAAATAGCGCTTTCTTTTGGTGATATTTGATCTCCTCTGCGTCATTTGTGACCGCCGCTCTAAATAAAAAAAAAAAAGCGTCAATTTTTCAAAATAACCAGTTTTTCTTCGTTTTTGCTAAAATACAAATCCAATTGTAAAAAAATAAAAATCTGTTTATTTACTTGTTTTTGGCCGATTTTTATTCTTCCTCCTATCTTTGTTAAATAAAAAATTGCAATCGGCGTTTATTGTTTTGTTTGCGCAAAAGTTGCTGTGTTTAAGGATAATGCAAATTAATTACTGGATTGCATTTTTTAAATTTTTTACTAGTAATGGCAGCGATCTGCGATTTTTAGCGGCACTGCAATATTGCGGCAGACATGTCGGACCATTTATACATTTTTTTTGACCATTGGCATTTATACAGCGATCAGTGCTATAAAAATGCACCGCTTACTGTAGAAATGCCATTGGCAGTGAAGGGGTTAACCTGGAGAGGGTTAACCGTGTTCCCTATGGGGAGTCCTAACTGTATGGGGGCTGGGCTGCCAGGGGGAGGGAAGTGATCATGGCTTCCATATACAGGAAGCCTGTGATCACCGCCCTTCCCCCTCTGTCCGAACGGAGATCCATGTTAACGTTAAAAAATAAATTGTTTCTATCCTCCTTCTTATTTTTAGCCGGTTTTTGTTCATTTATTTGTCTAAAAATAAAAA
>BLSH010253532.1:1102261-1127108 GCA_018402905.1 Glandirana rugosa | reverse complement strand
CACTTGGCAAAATAACTCTCCTCTTCACAGTGTTATTTTACACTTCACACAGTGTAAAATAACACTGATTTTGGTATTTACTAACAACTCAAGGAATTACTCCATGAGAGTTATTTTGAGAGTTGTTTTGTGTCTGAGCATGCTCAGTTGTGCTCAGCTGTGCTCTGTGCCTAGGAGTAAAGAGCGGGGGTATTTGTCTCTGCTCAGACTTTTTAAGATATTTCAGTGTAGAAATCACTTTTTCACACAGTTTAAAAGCAGATTATCTTTAAACAATATACCGCATATTTTAGCGCAATTTAGGGGATCAGATTTTGCTCCAAACATTATTTCTATTTGCACAACTCCAGGTCTGGGCTGGAGTAAGGAGTTGGGAGTTATCTGTGACCTTGGAGCTTTAGTGAATTCCATTTTGGCCATTATTTACCGCCCAGCGCTATTGTGAATACCGTTTTAGCGCTATTTACCGCGAATTGCGGTAATTACCGCGATTCGCGGCAATCTTGCCGCTATTTTGCGGCAATTTTGCCGCTATTTTGCGGCAGCACTATAGTAAATGACCCCCAGAGAGTAGTAAAACACTTCTCTAAAAGTGAGTGAGGATTAGAAACTCTGACAGGTTTTTATTGTCTCTGTCCCCACTGCAGAGAACTCAGGAAGTGAGGTAATATCTCCCCAATGGGGTCATAAAAAGCAATAAAACCTGGATAGAGTTTTTAAAGAGGAAGTAAACTTCCTCTGCAAACTTCACCTATAGGTAAGCCTATAATAAGGCTTACCTATAGCTAGTGAAAATATCTCCTAAACTTGTACAGTTTAGGAGATATTTACAATGCATGCAGCCAGTGACATCACTGGCGCGGGTATTGTTCCTTCCAAGCCCGCGCTGTGAATGGCGGCTCCCGCGTGCATGCACAGGAATGACATCATCGCGGCTCTGGCCAATCACAGCGCTGGAGCCCCCAAACCCAGAAGAAAAAAATGTCAGCCGCGACAGTGGCCTAAGGTAAGTATTTCATTTATTTCATAATGAGCTAGTATGCGATGCATAGTAGCTCATTATGCCTTTGTCTTGCAATGTTGTTTTTTTTAAGCTTTTTCCAACCTCTTTAACTCTTCCCCATGCTAACAATAAGAAACAGAAAAAAATATATTTTGTCTGGAATGGGTCTTTGTAGAACCCTCATACATTTTCTACATCCAGACTGCTCTGTTTTCAGTTGGTAGTTTCAAAGTGTCTCTGATACAGGTGAAAAAATGTCTACAATATTTAAACTTTCATTTAAGGTCCCTAAGGTACTCTCTTCATATGACTGAGCAGTCAGTAATTATTAACAGCCGAGGCAAGGATTCGGGTCCTTGTCATACCACCGCAGTATAGTGCGGTACATTCCATTATGAAATAACCCTGAAAGGGAGACTTTTTTCCTCTGTGCACAGAACATGAGTGATGATTATTATAATACATAGCAGGCAGCACCTTGCACAGGGGAAATTAACGTATATCAAGTGTAGCTTAAAAGGAAAAAAAAAACACTTTAATACAAGTCCCAGGTGCTCATGAACTTATGAAGAAATTAAACTATATGGAGCTGCGTGACTCAATATTAATTAAACTATGGAGTTTGAAATGCTAGACTTTGGCTTTGGTCCCAGACTACAGCGAAATCAACAAAATACATTATGACGTTAAAATATTTGTTAAAAATACACTGCCACCATGCCAACAATCCTCTATTTATATCTAAACAGGCTACAAAAAAATATATAACTGAACAGAGTATTAATCAACCCCTATGTCACCCTAGGGCTATTCATCTGGTCACCTTGATCAATAAAAAGACACAGGGCCCTTTGTGTAATGTCTCCCTCTACTTGACATGACCTAGGAAAAAGGGGAGCGATGTGCTCTCATGCCCGCCGCACTCTGGAGGAGTGTGCCCGCGGCTCAGGTGGACCCGATGTCTGCCGGTGAGCCGCAATGACCTGCCAGGCAGGCGTCATGTAAGAGATCTAATGATCCTTGTCACTGGGATCAGTTGGATCTCTTATGCCCTTGACAACCCAGTCCCCCCCAGTTAGAACAAGCCTAGGGAACACAGTTAACCCCTACATCTCCCCCTGCAGGTTAACCCCTTCACTGCCAATGACATTTATACAGTGATCAGTGGATTTCTGATCGCTGTATAAATGTCATTGGCCCCAAAAAAGTGTTAAAAATGTCCGACATGTCCGCCCTAATATCAAAGTCCCGATAAAAATCACAGATCACTGCCTTTACTAGTAAAACAAAAATGCAAAAATGCCAGAAATTAATTCTCATGGTTTGTAAACACGGCAACTTTTGCGCAAACCAATCAATAAACGTGATAGAGACATTATTTTGCCCCTGTACAAATTATTAGTAATACCTCATCTGGAATATGCAGTTCAGTTTTGGGCACCAGTTCTCAATAAGGATATCAGGGAACTGGAGAAAGTACAGAGAAGGGCAACCAAACTAATAAGAGGCATGGAGGAGCTCAGCTATGAGGAAAGACTAGAGGAACTGAATTTATTCTCTCTTGAGAAGAGGAGGTTTAGAGGGGATATGATCAACATGTACAAATACATAAGGGGTCCATATAGTGAACTTGGTGTTGAGTTATTTACTTTAAGGTCATCACAAAGGACAAGGGGGCACTCTTTATGTCTAGAGGTAAAAAGATTTCATCTACAAATACGGAAAGGTTTCTTCACAGTAAGAGCTGTGAAAATGTGGAATAGACTCCCTCCAGAGGTGGTTTTGTCCAGCGCGGTTGATTGCTTTAGAAAAGGCCTGGAATCTTTCCTTAATGTAAATACTATAACTGGGTACTAACATTTTTAGGTAAAGTTGATCCAGGGTGGATCCGATTGCCTCTTGGGGGATCAGGAAGCAATTTTTTCCCCCGTTATAGCAAATTGGATCATGCTTTGCTGGGGTTTTTGCCTTCCTCTGGATCAACTGTGGGTGAAGGATTGTATATGGGATTGTTTGGTTACATATAAATTATTATTATTTTTTTTTTTGGTTGAACTAGATGGACTTGTGTCTTTTTTCAACCTAACTAACTATGTAACTATGTAACGCTGATTGCAATTTTTTCTACCAAAAATATGAGGAAGAATATAAATCGGCCAAAACCGATGAATACATTTGTTTTTTAATATATTTTTTTTGGATTTGTATTTTAGCAAAAAGTAAGAAATATTTGGGTTTTTTTTTTTTGCAAAATTGTCGCTCTTTTTTTGTTTATAGCGGTGATCAGAAATGACGCAGAGGTGATCAAATACCACCAAGAGAAAGCTCTATTTGTGGGAAAAAAAGGATGCAAATTTAGTACGGGTACAACGTCGCACGACTGAGCAATTGTCAGTTAAAGCAACGCAGTGCCGAATCCCAAAAAGTGCTCTGGTCCTACAGTGGGAAATCCTTCCGGGGGTGAAGTGGTTAAAGGCCTTCTTTAGTCCATGTACCGTATATGTCCATGTGCTTCAGAAACTTTACCCCCTTAGTACATATATGACACTCCTTTACAAAGCGCGTAAACCACAGAACCAAATTATAATTAATCTTCAGCTGAACTGTCGACAATAAATATAGTTGTTACTTTTCTTTGTACACCATTTGCCTTTCAAAATACATTTATGTTCAGTAAAGAGAAACATCATGATTTGGGGGCTATTTCAGCTTTTTTTGTTTGTTTGTTTACACATCTTCTTTGGTAAATAAATATTTAATAAACGACAAAGGATTCCCAGACCACAATGGGTTAGCTAAAGAGACAGCACAGCAGGAGCAGCTTGCTTTTTGTCACACTTAGTCTGACAAGTTCAGGCAGCTCATCTTTCTGTCATTCTGCTATCTCCTCTTATCAGTATGTTCCAGTACATTTGCATGCAGCAAAAGTGATTGGCTCCTTATGCTTCTTTTCCATATATCAAACTCAGTCTGCTGCATTGCAAGAAGCTGATATTAAAGCTAGTTTGGCTGTAATTCTTCTGTGGATCACTGGAGTGCAGTACGATCTGCACTCCTGTGACCCATTTTCAGCAGACAGGAGGCTGAAGCCCGCTGTCGGCTGATGTCACAAAGCCTGTCCAGGCTGAGGCAAGATTGTGACAATGAAGTCGGCATCCACCCACATGCCTGGACCAGCACCCAGCTCAGCTTGAATCAGCCTGCTCCTGCACCCTCCACAGCCCCGCCCTCCAGTAAGGGGGGGGGCAGAGCAGACAGTGGGGACTGACAGTCACCAGCTCTGCTCAGGGAGTACTGAGAACCGAGTGATCAGTGGTCCTTGATCGCTCCGTTCTCAGTCTTAGAGCTGGCAGGGGACAGATGCAGCATCGGACCGATGTTGCAACCACCTAGTTAAGTATGATTCTGAAAAAAAACAACCCATGCTTTTCTTTTAAGTCAAATCCAGCTATTGCTTGCATCTTGTGATGTAATAATGAATACAAAGCTGCATTAATTTGTCTTTTATGTCAGCTCAGAGTTCATCTTTAAAGTGTTACTAAACCTAAAAACGTTTTTTATCTTAATGCATTGTTTGCATTAAGGTAAAAAACGTTTTCAATTACCCTGTGCCCCCTTCCCCTGTGTGAAGAGTAAGAGACGGGAGAAGAGATCAGCGCTGTGCACGGCTGCATCTATTCTCCCCTTACTTCCTCTTCATACAGAATTCGAGAAGCAGCAGGTGCCATTGACTCTTGCTGCTGTCAATCAGATGCAGTGAAGAGGAAGTGGGGGTGGACCTAAGTCCTGCTGTGTAAATCTATGGAGGGCGAAGACCACATTTCTCCCCATAACAAGTGTCTGGCTATTGTGGACATAAAAAGAAGAGTAGGAGCCAAGATCGCTGCCGGGAACTGTAGAACAGGAGGATCGGAGCCACTCTGTGAAATACCACTGCACAGAGCAGGTAAGTATAACATGTTTGTTATTTTAATATAAAAAAAATCTGACTTTAGTAACACTTTAAGGCTCTATTTACACCTAGCATCTCGTGAACACGCGTTTTCACATAATATAGTTTGTGCGCTTTTTGCGCTACACACATAGGGCAGCCCATGCATTTCAATGGGCTTCCCTACATGCAACAAATGCGCCACAATAAATCCTGTACTCTTTTGGACATTGAGCTTTATGCACTTTTTAACCCCACATTTTTGGTGGGTTTTAATGCACACAGAATCACACATCTGATTGCTGCATTTGGGGTGCCATTAATAATGAATGGTACTGCAAGTGTGACACACAATTTTGCATATGTTCACAGAACACTTAGGTGGAATGGAGCCTTGATTAAAGGAAGGCTGCTTAACTAAAGGATATATCCAGAAAGCTTACAACTCTAGTGTTTGGGAAGGTCCTTTTAATGGAATTGTTGCTGCAAAGTCCCTGCTTTCCTGGCTTCACCCAGAATTTCTAGTGCTTTCCTGGCTGTTCACGTGCTGTCCTCACAGAAGTCTGTGGGGCTAGTCAAGTGATGCAGGGCTGAGCACCATAACTGAAACCATTGGAATAAATAGCATAGAGAATCCTTTTTCAACAACCATGGAACCCTTGAAATGAATTTCAGATCTTGGGAAATCCCTAATAAAATAAATTAATTGTGGTCAGTGGGAAGAATGTCAGTTATATTGTATGACCAATGGGAAGGATGCTCCTCTTACAGTGGTGGTCAGAATGCCACCCTTAGACCTACTTTCACACTAGCGGACCGATCAGGTCTGTCTGTCAGTTTTTGCAGGCGGACCCAATCGCACCCTCCAGTCTCCTGTATTGCGTGGCGGACATATCCGTTGACACACGCTGATATCCGATTTGATCCTATCTGCTAAAAACAGACGGATGGAGGACCATTCCCCATCTGTCTAGCGGATTGGATCGGACAGCAGTCAGGTGTAAATGGACAGGCAGTCCATTTACATCCAACTGCCCATAGAGGAGAGCGGGCTGTGTCTGTGTCTGCTCTGCCTAACAGACAGCTAAAAAGATCATTGGTGTCATACAGTTGACTCTGCCACGTGGCATTGGATCTGGAATTATGTAGGCACCATTAAATAAGAAGGTCAGTCAGGTCAAGGAACCCCTAGCAACCTCTGAAGAAACCCTAGGGTTCCATAGGGTTCCATAGAACACTGGATGATAATGGCTGGCATAGAGAAAGGACATTTTTCAGTAATGTTACAAGTGACGGCAGCCAACAATGGAGTCTTCATTTTCTTGGAGTTCTTTTAGTTCTGTAATTGAAAAATATAAACAATTACTGCTTTGTATAAATATGGTCCTTTGTTACAGTCATGATACAATTAATATATTTAGCAATACTTTACCTTTAGAAAATTTAGAAGGGTTATGTAGAAGAATCTTTTGAATTGCAGGCAGATTAGTTATTGTTGGGTTTTATTATAATAACAAAGTAAAGAAAAATACCTTGTCAAGGATCTAGATAAAAAGGAAAAAGTATAGTCAAAGTCTTAGCTTTGAATGGCTAATTAAATAAAAAAAAAAATATGATGCAAACTTTCTGAGCACTAAGAGCCCTTAATCAGGTAACTACAAAGAAAAGGATAATTAGTGGGGGTGAGGCAGTGATACAAAAGAATGAAGGCAATAAGGGAACCATACAATAGATTTTTTAAAGCACTTCTACAGGTCCACAGCTCTTTCACAATGGCTCAAGAAACATAAATCAGCATTAGCATTTAAAACAACAGGGCCCACACAATATTAAAATTACTGAACACCTGTTTTCCTATTCAGTGACCTTGCAGCTCATCAAAATAGTTTATATTTTATAATAAAAGCAGCCGTCACCTCACTTCACTACACTCCAGTGAAAAAAAAGTATAACCAGTTACTCTTAAGCTCAAAGGTGGTCATAGACTTTAAAGTGGCCCTGTGGCCAAGCTATGGACATGCAAGTATTTACATATTTTCAACAAGCAGTAAATAGACTTTAAAACAAGCTTGGTAATCTCCATTGCTAAAGATGCACCCTTAAAATATCACAGCAGAGGTAATTCAAGTACAGCCAAGCTCCATCTAGCCCTTGATAAATGTTCTGATCACCTGGAAATACATGTTTATACTATGGATCAGTCAAGAGGGCAGACGGTCAGACACATTCCAATGTTAGCTTATCTAGGGGATATTGTGGTAATTAGACATTTTAGGACTATTCAGTCTATGTTTTCCTGTTAAAATCAGTTGGCCACAAGTGTCTTCTACAGCCCATAGGCATGAGGTTTCCACCCAAGCAGAAGACATCTAATGTATACAGCCAGCCCAATAAAAGCACTGCAAATCAACCAGAGGAGCATTCCCTCAATAACTGTTCAACCCAAATGTTGACTAGCCAGTCTTTGTATCACATCAACTAAATGAAATGTCATAATTACACAAGGCACACCAGGGCTGGGGAAAAAGGCTTGAAAGAGGGAGTTTGTTAGATCTCTCCTGGTGCACCTACTACATAGTTATATGTTTCACCAGCATGTGTATAGGACGCAAGAAAGTACTAGCCAAATGTCACTGACTGGCAGGGCAGCAATCTGTAACCTCTTATACACAATGCATTACTGTCAGCAAACAGTGCATAAACAATGTCACGTTTACCCCAAATCTGGAGGAGAAGCTGATATTTCTCTCAGAAGAGCAAGATGAATCTCCTCTTCACAAGCAAGGAAGAAGTTGATCCTCTTCGTGGGAGTCAGACACTATAGCTGGCTACTGTGTTCTTCACCTATAGCAGCCCCCTTTCCTATAAGGCAAGCGTGCCTACCATTACTCGGTTGCCCCCAGGTCTTATATACACTGCTATAGTGCCTAGCTACCATGCCAGGGCATGCGTGAACTAAGCAAAGCAAACAGGTACTTACGGTTGGCAGACAGGCAAAGTGGTTCAACAACAGCTCAGGTAAAAGGCGGGCAGGGTTCAGAGGATAGTCGATATCCGATCCAAGGTCATACACAGGGAAGTCCAATCTAGCAGAGCAGGGCAGACAAACAGGCAGCTTGACCAGGTATTACACACACTATCATAAGCATGAGACTACCGGCTTGGCTAGCTTAAATCAGGTTTGGTCTCCACCCAGAGACTGATCACATCAATCACCTTGCAGTTGAACAGGCAGAGAAAATGTATCCCAACCAAAACCAGGATGCCGAAAAGAGACCAGCAGCTGTGAAAGAACAGGAGCATTTACACGCTCCTGACAGACGCCTCAGGGTCACACCAGTGTCCCTGCTGCTTAGGCTGTAGCCTATAAAACCTGTGCAGAAATCCAACCCTGACCATTACTGATGGGGGATCTAGGGTTAGAGATATGTGAACTGGGAAAAGGCATTAAAATCTGTGAACATAGTCTTCTTTCAGGCTGATTTTACAATAACTCTTTATGCTCCATCTGTCTATCTAGAATGTAATTGTGCAGCTTTTGTACATATTTCTGAAAAAGACATGGGGATCTTCACACTTCTCTTGCACCTTCTGCTACTAAGCAGGATAGTGATTGCCAGTTTCCATTACAAATCTGTTGTTTCATTATCCTTCCATTACATCTTGGATAACAAGCCCCTTTGACACTGTCAAGAGTCTAACCAGCAGCAGTTTTATTAAAGGGTCGGTCTTAAAAAAACAAAGCTATATTTTTGGGAGCTGTTGTTGAACTTGAAGAATCCATTGGCAACTTCAGATACTGCCAGCTTAATTCTCATTAAATTGAAAGCCAAAAGTTTTTTTTTTTGTGGAAAGATTAGAACCTATGTTCAGGTTTTACTGCTATACAGTGCTCTGTTGGTGAAGGTAAATCTGCAACAGAACAAAGCCAGCAGCTAAAAATGGGGAGGGGAGGTTTAGGCTTCCCCTACTCTACGGTACTAAAAAATATATGTATATACAGGGATTGAGCAAAAATACAGAAACATCAGGTAAAAGAAAGAATTTGTTACCTAATAGGGTGTTGGACCGTCTTTGGGGTCTAAGATGGCCTGAATGCTCCTGGGAATCGACAAATATTATTCGGGGTCAAAATCATGCGCAAGTTGACTATGTTGACCGCACTTATACTTCTCAGGTGACCTTTTCCCAGAAACGGTATATGCCGTCATAACCTTTGATACTGTACCTTGCGACACTTAGGGGGTATAGCCTGTTTTAAAGCCCCCCTTTCCCTCATGAGATGGTGGTGGTAGGAGTTTCCAGCCCCCCCCATTGATTGATTTCAATGGGGGGATTTGTGAGGTCAGCTGATTGGGAATGTTCTGGGGGAGGTCCTGTAGGATAGGTCATTTAAGGTTACTTGACCCCTCAGAACATTCCAGGAGGATGAGGAGGGTCTTTTCTGAGGGATATTTGAAGAGCGTTTCACTGATTTTGGCTGATTTTGTTTACAGTTTTAAAGTATTTATTGATTAAAAGAGTTATGGAGAATTGTTAATTGTTTTTATTTGTGAAAAACAATAAACAAGGCCATGGCCATTGTTAATCTAGTTTGGTGTGTCTAGTGTTCTTTGTATGTTTTGAGTTTATGCCTCCTACCGTCCTATGTTACATCACTTCCGCTTTCAATGCGAAACATGTCATCAGTTTCACACATGCATATCATGTAGCATTTCCATATTTTTGTCCAGCCCTTGTATATTTCTGTCTCTGTTGCTATTGAAAGTTTTTCCTCACGTCCTATCCGTATAACTGTGTCACTGTGACAGTAGGTAAGGGCAAATCTCTCTAACGAGGCCCAGATAGTAGTAATGCTTGACAGAGTCCAATCCTTCCACTATCCACTAAACTTTAAAGGTTAGGCTTAACATACTCTTTACATGTCTACACAGTCATATCATAGACCAGCCTTTCATGACTTATTTTACCAAAGAGGAACCTTTAAAATAATATTTAGGTCCTAGGGAACCCCTGTTAAAACCAATTCATTGGGGTCCGTAGGAAAAATCCCCCTTACATTGGTGGCCAGTGAGAAGAATGGCCCTTACACCGGTGGACAGAATGCCACTCTTACAGACAATTAAAAGTATAATTCATGTCATGCAGCCTCTACCAAGTGGTGTTGCCCCATGAATAATGCAGATGCTATCAAAAGGGAGGTAAATCAGTCACAGCCCAAGGAATCCTTACCAACCTTTGGAGGAACCCTAGGGTTCCACAGAACTTTGGCTGAGAATGAATGGCCTAGAATGACTCATTTAAGCACTGTCTATTTGAGCAGAAGACAATTCAAGTGGTTAGGACTGTATAATGTTTTATTGCTTTATGTGTCCCTCCTGGCAGACTGCCCCTACCTACCCATCACAGCATTGGGCCAGGAAGTGAGGTTACATTTTTTCAGTGGAGATGCAAACAGAAATTAAAAACTCATTTGTAGTAGAATGGAGGAGTGTTAGAACCACTGTCATATTTGTTTTTTTGTCCCTATTAGGGAGACATGATAGAAAGTTAGTGGAATTTTTTTCACTTGGGACATAGACAACAAGAAAAGCCCGACAGTTGAAACCCTCCTCCATGCAAGTAGAAACTGAGAAGAAAAGATTTTGATTGAGTTCTACTGTACCCTTTCAGGAGTTCAAATATATGTAAACCAATGAACACGTTTTATATATTGCAGCTTACCTCCTGTCTATGGAATGGAGATAGGGTAAGGGATGGTGTTTGTAGTCCAAATCAGGTGAGTAGTCTAGGGTGACAACACAGAAACAACAGAAAGTGTATTATTATCAAGATCACTAAGTAATATAAAGGGGAGACCTGAAAAAGGAAACGAATGCCGCCAACACATTTAAGGCTCGGTGATTGCAATATATACATTTATTTGGTTTTAAGTTTAGATTAGCTTTAAAGTGGAAGGCAAGTTGAAACCTAACTAAGCTTCAATCTGCTCCCACCCCCATTCTAAACGTATTCTATCTATTCTGTATAAGGAAAGATGACTATACTTACAGTACTTATTCCGAAGTCACAGCTTCAGTGTAAAAGTGGGACAGCTGGCAATGGATGTCTCATAGAAAGCCTATGTGTGACGTCATCACTCAGGCTCTGCAGCCATTGTCTGCGATTTCTACTTGACACTGAAGCCGGCCGCCTGAGAGATCATGTGACCAAACCAGAGTGACTTCAGATTAGGTAAGTATAGACATCTATCCTTTTACAAGGTGGATGAAATAGGCTTAGAATGAGGGTGGGGTAGATTTCAGCTCAGTTAGGTTTTGACTTGCCTTCCACTTTAAGGATGAACCTGTGGGAAACCAGAGAAAAGTGTCCTTGGAATGAATTGAACCGAGGACCCTAGTGCTACAAGAAGAGTATAGCACTACCATTATGAAACAACCATGCTCAGGTTTACTGCAAACTCTGGAGAACATTCTCAGCCATAGTCACAGTTGTGACAGCTTACGTTGTTTCATGAGACCGTAGAGAATTGGATTATTTTGTCTAACTCCATCCCATTCTATCCAACAAACATTATACTTGACTAAAGCCTTTTTATTTGTGCTTTATTAAACCTCTCAGCTGCCAGGTTTTTTCCAATATGAAGATTTCCCTTCTCGTTAATACAACTTTTCAAGCGGCAAAGCCTAACCCTACATTTCATAAGGTTTGAGAAGTTAGCGCTTTTTCCATTGTGCTTCTCTCTGCCACCATCAAAGGTTAAGTGAGATAATTAAACAAGAGAAGGAAAGAAGGATGGGAGACGACAATGGCGTATTGAAAGGTTCATCGGATAGGCATTAAGAAATGGCAAAGGGAAAAAGAAAAAAATGAGGAAGAAGTGTGACATGCAGCTGCAGCGATGGTTCATGAAAGGTTATGGATAAAGTAGGCTGAAATGACAGCTCGGCAGCACTGGCAGGAGCTTCCAGATGGAGGGGAATTCAGAACAGAGAATTATAGGCAGCTTGTGTAACATAAGCTGCTTTATAAAAGCATATCAGGGAGAAAAAGGGGAGGCGGGCTTATTAGAATGTGCTTAAAAAAACAGCATTGTTAGGAGCTGACAGCAGAATGTTGATGTCTTGCGGACTCACTTTTGTATACAGAAGAGCGCTGAGAAGGAAACGGGGATTAGAACATAGACCTAAAGCACAATAACGCTGCAGTCACTTAGCTCCTGTCAATCTGGATGTAATAGTTTACTTTTTTTTTTTTTTTGATATATATAAATGTCCCCGATGTTCGATTTCTTCTTTTGTATAAATGCTAAACTGTTCTTAGAGGAAGGTAGACAGGCAAGTGTCGGTCGTCAACCCTTGTTAGACACTTGAGAAGAATGTGTCAAATTTGCAATGCAGAAAGAAACGGCATCCTCCTGGAATAATAAAGATTTTTTAGAGTGGGGTTAAGAACTCAAGATATCAAACAAGGATTTGTTGGGCGTATGGGTATTAGATGCAGAACAGGACTGAAATCAACCCTGACATATTAACATGTCAAAAGTTTTTTTTGAAACTGGCAAAAGAGAAAACTTTTTAGATTATAAAATAATTATGTAGAAGATTATGGGGTTTGATTCGCTAAAATAATAGAAAACTATTCATTTACGAAAACTGCACATCCACTTTGAAAAGTGTACCTACATTTGGAAGTGGAAATGTTACTTAACTTAATGAATGACGTGAAGCTGTGTTTACTTAAGATACCCAATCATGCGCAAGTTTGTTGTATATATATCCATGGTTCTAAGGTTATAGCCACTAACAGCTGAGGATTACAATAAAAAAAAAAAAAAAAAAATATATATATATATATATTATAATATGTCTATCTTTTAAAGAAAGATAGATATGGAGCCTGTAACCCAAAAGCCTGTAAATTCTAAAGCCTGTGGGATTCTACATGTAGGGCAGAGAGACTTGTAAATACTGACTCATATCGCAGAGGTTACACATAACCCGCGTGTAAACCACAAAGATTCCTCCATAAATCCATAGAAATCTACAGATAAATCCATAGGGGTTTACATGTAGATTAGTCAAGCATTACTTTTAAATCTGTGGAACATTACAGTACATGTGAGTCACATGACACCAACAGTTGTAGGATACAAAGTAAAGCCTACCGGGATTCGAGCAGCAAATTAATGGATCTTCACATGCAAATTGTCTAGCAGGTGCACTGAGATTATTTCTTATAGCAAGGTGGAAGAGAACTACACCCCATATTACATGGTAACATTACAAGTCAGCTAAAACCATTCATTTGTAACTTATAGGTTTATTGACACCAGAGACCTATTTGTTAATGAATATGCAGCCTTCAAACTGTCCACCTCCATTCTAAGGCACAAGCTGTATAAGACTATAACAATTAATCTGACCTATCAATACTTATTTTTTGCTGGTGGCTATGATATAATACTGTAGTATAATAAGTTAAGAGGCATTGTTCCACTTACTGTGTATCCTAGCAATCTACAAAAAAATTATGAAATGCTGGGAAGTGATTAATAGCATGAAAACCTGTATCTTACAAGACAGGGCATCCTTATCCTTTAAGAAACGGTACCATTTTTTGTTAGCAGTGATTTAAAATGCTACACTAGCTGCCAAGTTTCAAACTGTATGGTGCTTAGCCATGGGGTGGTTGAGAACCAAATGTGAAATAGGTCAGCTACTGTAGTGTTTTATACCTCTGCTTCATGAAGAATGGCTTGAAATACAAAATTACCTGCCAAGACTACACCAGGAAACAAATTAAAAAGTCAACTAAATCTACAGTTTTTTTTTAAACAATAAAGTTTTATTTGGCAATTTCAAATGAAAGACCTATTAAGGAGAGTTCAAGTGTAGAGTGAGATATGGTCATTAAGTCCACACTTTGACCCACAACAAAAATTACAGGTGCCACTCAAGGCTCCACCAGGTCCTCAAGCATAACAAACCACTAGGAGTGTCAACAAGGACAGAGCTAGTGCCAGCTCAAAACATCCAGTAGGGAAAGTCCTAAAAGTCCACAATCACAGCAAAACCCCATGATTACCATGATTAAACCCCGGGGCCGAGTGAAATGCATTGGGGGCATGGCCTGGCTGGAGCCGGGCTGAGGCTGTCATACACCTCCTCACTGGGTTGTGATATGTGACTTTTAGGACTTTATTTCCCTACTGGACATTAAGTTCACATAAAAGGATCATATTGTCCTCAAAACCCAAAGTCTGTTTAATGGCCAGAGGGTATACAACAAAACACTCATCATCCAGGGTAACTTCCTCCTTCAATGCATATACATGGTGGCTGCAGCCAGCTTCTGATCACCGTCCTCCAACATAGTATCATAGAGCAGCACACGTATTAGGGATCAAAGCTACTTTTTATTTGTCACAGATATAAAGTTTCATATGAAGTCCCAACCTATTAATGACTGGAGTGTACATGACATAGGGAGTGTGTGTCCCCTTGAGGTAAGAGATGTGAGTTTACAGTAAAGTGGGCAATCAGCTCCACCGAGAAGAAGAGATGGAAAAGGGGCCAAGGGACAGAAAAGCAATATAACCAGGGAATGGATGTACATTGGGGTGGGGGTGGCTGGAGACATATTCAATCCTGGTCAACAAGGTTACTGAGTGGTGTTATAGAAATAAGCTCTTGAATTAAGCAGGAAGTGATCCAGTCATTTTAAGTGGAGATATATTTTTCAAATTATCAACAGGGCTGTCAGTTCTTTCATGTGTTGTAGATAGGCAATTTTGGTGATCCATCCATTCTTTAGTAGAGAAGAAGAGGTTTGACCTCCAGTGCCTAGGAAGGCCATAGGAATTCTGGTAGCCAATGGGAAAAGAAGAACAATAGGCCACTTTTTTGTGCTAGAGAAAAGACCCAGGATTATTGAGAGAAATGTGATTGCTAGCATCATCTGGATCTTTAATTTACGTTTTTATGTAATCCATATCTTCTGTGAATCTGCACGCTCCCCATATATATCGCTGGTTGGAACTACGGCTTTTGGTCACATGATGTTGTGCTTTGCAATTTCCTGCATGTGTGTATGAGAGAGATAGAGAAAGTAGCAAGCATGCAGTAGATGGGGTTGAAAACCAGCTTCTTTTTTAGGTCATTCAAGCTACTCAGCAGTTCAGTATAAGGCCTCATGCACACTGGACGTTTTGAAAACTCTTTTAGAAGCCTTTTTGCTCATGGCAACAGCTCTTTGGCAGGAAAAAAAACGCCTGATGCTTGTAAAAGTATCTACCGCTTTTGCAAGTGTTAAGGTGCATTTACAAGCATCAAGCCCCTTGGCTGTTAATTTATTTCTTTGGCCAGAATAATAATTGATTCTGCCCATAGACATTAATTAACATTCAAGCGCTAAATATGCCTAGCATTAACACGCGTTTACAAGCAGCAAGTGTTTTTTCTGCCAAAATGCTGCTGCTCCTGGACTCACTGGCAGTGGGGTTTTTTTCCTGCCTCTAAAATCCCCTGCCACTAAAAGCTGCTAAAATCTATGGGGTTGATTTACTAAAGGCAAATAGACTGTGCACTTTACAAAGTACAGTTGCTCCAGAGCTTAATAAATTAGCAGAAGCTCTGCGGACTTCCGTCATCCAATCATGTGCAAACAAAAATGCTGTTTTTTATTTACCTTGCATGTGATTGGGTATTCTTTCCAAAGTAAACCATTACCTCATTTACTAAGCTCTGGAGCAACTGCACTTTGCAAAATGCACAGTCTATTTGCCTTTAGTAAATCAACCCCTGTGTGTGCGTGGACACATTGGGGTTGATTGACTAACGGCAAATATACTGTGCACTTTGCAAAGTGCAGTTGCCCCAGAGCTTAGTAAATGAGCAACAGGTAAAAATGCTGTTTTTTTTTATTTTTATTTTCCTTGCTCATGATTTGGTATTCTTTGCAAAGTGAAGCTTTGCATCATTTACTAAGCTCTGGAGCAACTGCCCTTGCAGAGTGCAACTGCAGTCTATTTGCCTTTAGTAAATCAACCCCATAGGCTAACATGGAGGGACGTTTGGAAGCAGGGAAAAAAAAAAAAAGCCTGACTCCCCTAAGGGCTCGTTTACACTTGCTTCAAAACTGGGTGTCAGACAGGCGTTGTTAAAGCTCCCTTAATGCCAGTCAAAGCCCATGTCACTAAATAAAATGGTTGGCTTACAGTTCTGTTTACACCTTGCGTTGGCTTAGCTGCACTTCAGCTTCGCCTCAAAAACTATACCCCATGTAGCTTTAGCCAGGCTTCAAAGCCTCTCCAATGCCTCCATAAAAGTCTATGACAAAGCTTGTTTGAAGCTCGCTTGAAGCACCTGTGGCTTTTCAGAGACTGTAATTCAGCTTTAGCTTCGCTTTGTTTTGGAGAAATTGCAGGTGTGAGATATCAACAAACACACACAGGGCATTTACCAAGCATCAACAAGGCTTTAAAAGTGCATCACTGAAGCCTCGTCGAAGCCTTGTTGAAGCCTTGTTGAAGCCTCACTGAAGCCCTCTTCGAAGTACCGCCAAAGCTGAAAAACACATCATAAATGCTTGTTGAAGCTGTATGAGCTTTAATGAGCATTGAAGCCGAAGCAAGTGTAAACTAGCCCTAAAAGTGACAGTAAGGGCTCGTTTACACTTGCTTCAAAACAGGGCGACAGACAGGTGTTGTTAAAGCTCCCTTAATGCCAGTCAAAGCCCATGTCACTAAATATAATGTTTGGCTTACAGTTCTGTTTACACCTTGCGTTGGCTTAGCTGCGCTGCAGCTTCGCGTCAAAAGTTATACCCCATGTAGCTTTAGCCATGCTTCAAAGCCTCTCCAACGCCTCCATAGAGCTTGTTTGAAGCGCGCTTGAAGCACCTGCGGCTTTTCAGAGGCTGTAATTCAGCTTTAGCTTTGCTTTGTTTTGAAGAAATTGCAGATGTGAGATATTAACAAACACACAGGGCAACAAGGATTCAAAAGTGCATCACTGAAACCTCCTCAAAGCCTTGTTGAAGCCTCACTGAAACCTCTTAGAAGCACCGCCGAAGCTGTATGAGCTTTAATGAGTGTTGAAGCCGAAGCAAATGTAAACTAGAGTCAAGTGTGCATGAGGCCTAAAGCTCAAGTGTGGTCACCAATCTAGGTATGCTGTCTGGAAGGGGCGATTTAATCAGAGGTGCTGAACAGCGTTACAAATGGCAGGTAAGACAGTTGACTTATATTTGAACTATGTTGTTAGCTCTTAGGCCCCTTTCACACGGACGGATAGAATCCAGCTTTTAGCTGCGGATGGATGAAGTTATCTACTGCAGCTATACTGTGACAATGCTTTCCTATGGCCCCTTTCACACTCTGCATTTAGCAACGGTTTTGATACAGATGATTTAGAACGATTAGAAAAAATGGATTGGAATGCATCCAGGAACAATGTTATGCAGCTATCTGCACAAATCTCCAGCTATCTGCACGAATCTGCAGCTATCTGCAGGTAAAAGCAGTGCACTGTGTCATCTACGGATAGCAACGGCAACAAGCATAGAAAATCAATAGGAAGCACTTCAGAAATGTCAAGAATGTTAAGAATGTTTCCACTGTAGCTAAACGTAGCTGCATGTAACCGTGGCTAATCGGAATGTACAAATGCAAGTAATCATTGTGATTTGGAGTCTGGTATCTGGATTGCATTTAGCAACGGCAGAACAGCCGCCTGTGTGAAAGGGGCCTTAGTCTTTAGTTCGGCTGCAAGGCATATTCACATGTGTGGCTGCTGGTGGATTCTTGTCAGCAGAGGAACAGTTGTACGCGTGCAGTGTGTGTGAACAGCAGTGATGCGGTGCCATCACTGTTTGAAGTCACAAGTGAATAGAGCCTATGAGTGGCCCTAGGTGCAGACAGTTTGTATCCAGGACGGGCCACACATAAACAGGCTTCAGCTAATCCACCAGCTTATAGGCCGCCAGAAACAGCGTTTAGCCTATCCGCCCACATTCGCCCGTCTGAATGAGGCCTGACACTTTGTGAGGTAAAACTGGATTCACTAGGGATTTGATTCAACGTTCAGAACAGCCGGCTGAGTTATTTCTCGGTAAAGGCCTGATTTGAAAACAACTGCCATTTACACTTCATAGATACCTATCTCCATATCTGTGTATGCGAGCCTGAGCACAAAATAAACTAAAATTGAAAAACACAACTGAGCGTATCGTAGCAACGATTAAACACCTCAGCTGCTCCGACGCCGGTGTCCCATATCTTTCCCTGACCAGACCAAACTGTGTGCGTCTCAGTGGGAACAGGATGCTGATGTATTATTTATGTATGACAAGATGGGAGCATTCATTCGGAAGATTAGCATCTTCTGTTCCCATGTACAGAGTGTCACTTTTGAAAATGTCTCACTGATGGTAGATTCCTGTGAATGACAGGCCCGTCTAGGGAAAGATATGAAGCCAAATGGCTCATAACACCTGCAGGCCGAACAGGATGAATGAAGGACCTGGGCCCGTCTGGGTCAAAGCCATGAACTATGTCTGCTTGTGCTAGGATTACCAGGACGATGTTGGCTTAAACTTTGCTCAGCTTTAAGGGTATGTGTGCGTGAAATTGGCAGAATTTGTACCTGGATGATTCTGTGACATTTAATATAAGTACATTCCGGAGCAGCAAGTGTGACTCCGTGTACGGCACATGGTAATCCCTGGCCTGGGTCAACAGAGACTGCATGGACAGCTTATTTTCAGGTTTAAATTCTCATCTCAAACACTAAAATTTAATATATTGCAGTTTAGCAGACCTAAGATGAAGTGTCTACATTAGTTTTCATTCTTTAACCACTTGCCGACCGCCCGCTGTGGATTGACGGCGGCAAAGTGGTTCGATATCGCGAAACTGCGTCACCTGATGGAGGCCGCGAGATTGCAGATTGTGAGCATGCGCGTCCCGCCGGAGGCACGCTTGTACGCTCACTGTGTTCCCGGGGGAGCCAGGGAGCGGGTAGGGCAGACTCGATGTCCACAGGCTAGCCGTGATCGCTCCTCCATAGTGACAGAACGGAGGTCCGTGTATGTAAATACACAAATCTCCGTTCTCACAGGGGAAAGGAATGTATGTGATCGTAGGCTCACTGTGTATGAGAGACGCGATCACTCCCCTCCCCCAGCCAGCCCAGCCCCCATACAGTTAGGACACACACAGGGAACACAGTTAACCCCTTAGAGCGCCCCCTGCAGGTTAACCCCTTCCCTGCCAGTGACATTTACACAGTAATCAGTGTATTTTCATAGCACTGATCGCTGTATAAATGTAAAAAAAAAAGTATCAAAATGGTCCGACATCCGCCGTAATATCACAGGCCCAATAAAACTTGCAGATCGCCGCCATTACTAGTAAAAATAAAAAAAAAATAAAAACCCCATAAATTAATTCTCATCATTCGTAAATGCAGCAACTTTTGTGAAGCCCAATCAATATACGCCAATTGCGATTTTTTTTTTTACCAAAAATATGAGGAAGAATATAAAAACTCATGAAAAAAAAAAATGTATTTATTTTTTTGGATATGTATTATAGCAAAAAGTAAGAAATATTGTTTTTTTTTTTTTTTTGAAAATTGCCGTTCATTTTTTGTTTATAGCGATCAAATACCATCAAAAGAAAGCTCTATCTGTGGGAAGAAAGGACGCAAATTTTGCTTGGTTACAACGTCGCATGACCGTGCAATTGTCAGTTAAAGTGATGTAGTGCCGAATCACAAAAGTGCTCTGGTCCTAAAGTGGGAAATCCTTCCGGGGCTGAAGTGGTTAAGACCAATTTTCACCTGTCAATCTGGGAAGTAACATACTTCCTGTTTTATTGTGGTTACACTCAGTCCCCCACGGCTTCTAAAGTAGAGCAATGGAGCCCCCTTTTGACAGCAACATTGTTAAAATGTGTCACTTGGGGTCAGATTTGTCCGCCGCAATGTTGAAGTCCCGCTAAAAATCGCAGATCGCCACCATTACCAGTAAAAAGAAAATCTTAAAAGTCCCTAAATCTATCCCCTATTTTTTTTTTTGCTGTGTTCCTCAATAAAGAGCACTCACCTGCTCCTCCCTCCTCTTCACCCCAGGGGTAACTGTCTCGAAATTGCCCTGTCCACTGTTAAAGAGGAAGTAAAAGTGGGTTTTTTTTTCTTATTATTTGTTACCTGCAAAGTAAAGGCATAATGTGCTAGTATGCATGGCATACTAACACATTATGTGACAATTACCTGCAAATGAAGCACTCGTCATGCTTGCTCGAGGCTACATCCATCTGCACCCGTCTTCCTTCTGGGTCCATGGACTCCAGCTGTGTGAGGGGCCAGAGCCGCGTAACGCCACTCCCTGGAAAAATGGAAGACTGGAAGTTCAGGAAAGCTGACACAGCTGGATCCAGCAGCATTGAACATTTTAAACTGCAACAATTGAATAAATAGTTTACTGGGGAATGATTATTGGTCACATGACCTCTGTTCTCTGCTGCATAAGGGGCTTTGAGATTTGGGGGTGGAAACTGCGGGGGGTGTGGGGGCTTCTTAGCGGAAAGCAGAGAAATGGCAGTACACTGATTTTTCCCATTGAAGAGCTGGGGAAGGGGGCATGTCAGCACAAGTCTGACCATTTCATTACAGGCAAACTGTGCTCTCAAGTAGAATGCAAAGAAGAAACCTAACCACACTGGGATGGATGTGCTTCCATGTTTGGTGTGGTCAGTTTGAAATAGGAAATGAGGAGGACTGGCAGGATCACCATGTATTTCACACAAAGGAAGCAAAACAAAAAGAACAGGGTAGTTTTTCATAAGAATACATGGTAACACAGACACATATCAAGAAAAGGTAGGGTAACAGATACCTTAAGAATTTATAAATTGGGTAAGACTGTCTAAAAATAGATTTCCAAGTGTAATAGGTGGAAGAGAGTGCCAAATAAAAAATCATTAAGAGTAAAAAGTCTTTATTGTTCAACTGGTCACAACAAGCAGAGCATAGGACAGCCAACGCATTTTGAAGGCCACACCAACCCCCTTCACCAGGGCTGGGTGAAATGGCAGAATGTTAAATGGTTGCAAACAAATGGACCTAAGCAGCCTGGTTATAAACAACAGTCGGCGCTGGTATTCAAAGTACAAGCAGCTAACATCGATTTTACTGGTTTGATGTGCATTATTTTAATATATAGAGCAGATTAGCTATGAAAATCTCCACTTTACTTTTTTAATCCCCTATTTTTGTTATTGCAGCAAGACATTTAAACAGTATACATACACGCTTTGCCTTCTAAACTACATTTACTAATGTTTTCTGCAATCAATACTATTCCAGATTTTCTTGTGAGGTCTTTTTAATTTCCCAGCTTTCATAAAGATAGGGAGAAAATGAAATAATTACAAAACATGTCTTTGAGGAAAGTGCAGCTCAATTTACTGATTTGAGCAAAATGAGCAGCATAATGTTTATAGTTCCAAATGAATCCTGACAAGGAGCATGTTCCCTCTCCCAGCCCCGGGCCAAAGACAAGATTAGCATGGCCGTTCCATGCTTTCCTAGAACAGTTACAGAGGAATCTACATCATTTCTCTTCTATAGTTTGGAAAAGAGCGAAGAAGTCATGCTACTTTATTATTAAAGGGGTGATGTAGAAAATCCTTTATATTCCTTTATATTTTAAATAGATAGTGTGCATAGAATCTATTTAAAAAATTGTGTTACTGCAGGGCTTTTGTATTATAATTCAGTTGAACAGTCCTAATATTTAAGGTATAGAAAGGATGAAAGTGCCACAATGTTTACACAAGTTCAGTAAGAATTTTTTTCATCAAGGCAAAACAGAAAACCAACTCGTTTCGGGAGCTCAAAACTCCCTCTTCATCAGGGCTTGTATGCTGGCAATGAGTTTGAATTAGTACCAGATAGTTGTTCTAGAGTGAAATGAATAGTACCAGGAGTTGGGTTGCCAGACTACAAATTAAAACATACTGCCTGCACACAAGCCCTGATGAAGGGGGAAATTTGAGCCCCACATTTGGCATGCGAATAAGATTCTGGCATTTTCGTGCCGGTAGAAGGCACAGGTGCACTGTCCAGCCCTGCTGCCAGCAGCATATAAAATTCTATGAGAGGCTGAAACCTGCTTAGGCAGGTGCTAACATTTAGGGTCAACTACCTGGAATGCAGACATTCTATGCAATTGTCTTTGTGTGCAAACTGCCCTAATTGTTAGTACCACTCGGTGCTTAGAACAGGAGAGGCTCCTGATCATGTGACCACTGTACCAGCCAATTACACTGATCATGTGATCGGGAAGTCCATCATCCCATTGTTAACCCGGGTAAGGGGAAAGAGTTAATGCAATGGTGGAATTAATTATTCTGTAACTACCAGGATGGATTTGATTTAAATAAAGTCAATTTAAATCACAATTTAAATCATGATTTAAATCACTAGTAAACAGGCTTGATTTAAATCCACTCGATTTAAATCATAATTTTTAAAGAGCAACTGTCATCTCTGTCCCGCAGCTGCCCCTCTGACCAGCTGCTGGTAATGCAGCAGTGACACAACAAGGTGAGTGGATGTCTGCTAACAGACGCTGCCATGATGGATCTGAAATGACAGGTGCTCTTATTCTTGCTAGTAGTTAGAATCTTTAATATTTGCAAACAAAATGAAGGTTTCCAAATAAAAATAAGCTGTCAGGTTAGTAAAACAGTGATATCAGAACCGATTCAATCATACAGTTTGTAGCGTACATAGATTTGCAAAACAATGGGATAAAGGAATATTCCTGAACTTGAAAGTTTCAATGTTATTCACCTGAAAGGTGAATAACATTGATTTTATTGTTACAATGGCATCTAAAAGTCAAAGGGATATATTAGAATAATGGCCTCTTCCAGTAGGATAATGCGTTCTACCACAGTGCAAAAATGGTTCAAGAATGGTCTTGTCAGGAATCAGACTGAGACAGAAGTTCAGTTAAAATCACACTTTTTAATAAAATGGTAAAATAGTACAAACAGTGCACACGTAGTCAAAACATAGCCAGGGTTCGGTAACCAGTGCAGGTAGTCGGAACAAGCCAGTAAATCCGGAATCCAGAGATCAACATAATCAGAGGCAGCAAACAGGATCAGGAACCAGAAGGAAAGTCAGGCAAAAGTCTTTAACAGAAAAACACAACAGAGAGTACCCGAATATGTTGACCACGGCTAAGGCACAGGAGATATGATCCAGGCAGTTTAAATAACCAGCAGAGCTGGCTGACGAGCAGGAAATGATCACCAGGTGAGGCACTGTGGAATGATGAGTACTGGCAATTAACCAACAGCTGAGCAACCTGAGCTCTGAAAAGGGAGGATTGAGCCCAGCTCTGACAGGTTTGAAGAAGACAGCAACGAGTTTGAGGTGTTGACTTGGCTACCAGATTCTCCAGATGTCAATCCAATTGACCTTCTATGTGATGTGCTGGAAAAACAATTCCTTCATGGAGGCCCCACCTTGCAACTTAGAGGACTTAAAGGATTTGCTACTGACAGCTTGGTGCCAGATAGCACAGCATACCTTCAGAGGTCTAGTGGTGTCCATGCCTACATGGGTCAGGGCTATTTATGCAGAAAAACTGGCCTTTTTGCTGGCAGAAGTGGGACCTATTCAATATTAGGTGGATGATCGTGAAGTTATGGCTGATCAGTGTATATAATGTATATGCACTCCTGACAAAGCAGATCCATAGATCAGGGAAGTGCATTGAATGCCACCCCAACTAATCAGACTGCACAGAGGCATTGAGGGGACCAAGTGCGTCGCCCTACTGCTGGCTTTCCAATCAGGTCCACCTGTTTTTAGGCAGACCTGATCAGATGCTCCACGCAGTTCTATGGGTAGGCAGATATAAACAAACTTGCTATCTGTTTACATCCACCTACCTCTGGGTCAGTCCAGGTCCAGTAAAAAAAAAAGGGAAAAGACTGTGAACTTTTCTGGTTTTCAGGCCTAAACATTATGGATCGAAGGGTAGCCTAAACTGCTGCAAGGCTGTTTACATCCACCCACCCATAGTTCCAATATGGGCCCACCATAGTCCACTGTCAAAATGTGGATAAAAACTGAAAAGCCACAGATGTCACATAAGTGTTCTACTTTGAATCAGCAGGAGATCTGTTTATGGATCCCCTGAATAGAGCGGAGCATGTCGGTCTGAAAGAACCCTTTAGAACAGCGGTTCTCAACCTGTGGGTCGCGACCCCCTGGGGGCTGACTGCCAATTTCCAGGGGGTCGCGATGTTTCGCAGCATGTCTTGCTGCAATGCACAGGCGTCGGCAACTCCCTATATGCCTTTAAGAGCGCAGCTCAGCGCTCAGATGACTCACTGCATCTCTCCTCCTCCCCTCCTGACTGACATCATTCTCAGCTTGCCCGCTGCAATTGCCAGACAAGGAGGAGAGACGCAGTGAGTCATCTGAGTGCCAAGCAGCGCTCTTAAGGGCATATAGCTGTAATTTTATTATAAAACACTGTACCCCCTCCTGTGCATAGCCATCTCTGTGCATAGCCACCTCTGTACCCCCCTGTGCATAGCCACTTCTGTCACCTCCCATGCATACCTACCTCTGTATCCCCCCTGTGCATAGCCTACTCTGTACCCCCCCCCCTGTCCACAGCCGCCCGTTCGACTCTTACTACAGTCAGTCCTCCCCTCCTCCTCTCTACGTCACTCAGTAGACTCGCGACTCGACGCGAGAATTTCCGTATATCCCTCAACGGCTGCGGACACGTAACGTCGTTCTGTACGACGCTTTGTAGCGCTGGGGGACCTTTAACCGTCAGTCGGGGGTCCCCCAGCGCTGGGTGTCCAACTCTTGGCG